>RJWM01006325.1:0-85034 GCA_004363535.1 Dasyprocta punctata
ATAACTGAAGATCATTAAAACATGATTGATAAACAGCTGGGTGTCGTGGTGCATGTCTTTAATCCCAGCACTTGGGAGGCTGAGGTAGGAGAAGCCTTGTGAGTTCGAGGCCGCCTTGGGCTACAACATGAGCACAAGGCCGGCCTGAGCTACGTAGTGCGACCCTGCCTCAAAAAACTAGAGCCGGGAGTTTGCTTCAGTGGCTTACGCGCCTGTCTGGCAGGCGCGAAGTTGTGAGTTCAATCCCCGGTGCCACAAAAACAAAACAAAACAAAAAAACATGATTGATACAAACAAACAAACAAACACAGGCTTAAAATGTATAATTCATCAATGCAACTCATTGTGAAGACAAAAAGGATTTGTGAACACTGTGCTTAGAAAGGAGTAGCAGTCAAAAGAAGATGGCATAGGAAAAAATTCTACAAATTTGAAGTCATCCAAGAATGCAGCACCACAATAGCTGGACTACCAGTCACCAGAGTCACTCTTCTCCCTAAATCCCACACCACAGGGTCACTCCGCCTTCTGTCGTCACATCCTAGGTGATCAACCAGCTGGCCTCCCCTCTTTTCCAAGGTCAGGGAACTTAGGTTTACAGGACAGTGATTTCACAAGAGGTACAGAGAACAATGGTCTCAGTACTAGGCGGGGGGGGGGGGAAGAGGGGAACTTGGAGAGGGGATGGAGGAGGCTATCCTCAGGCAGAGTGCTTCCACCCAGGTTGTGTTCACACAAGTCCTCCAGGTGATTCGAATGTGCATTCACTCAAGAGTAAGAATCAGTGTCCTGGGATGAATCTATTCCATGTGCAACTCAATCTTTCCTTGCTATACCAGGTGTGGTCTCTGAATCAGCAGCAGGACATCAGCTGAAAGTGGTTAGAACTGTAGACTCTCAAGCCCCAGTTCAGAACTTTGGAATCAATACAGTAGTCCCTGACTTATGAACAAGTTTCATTCCAGAAGAACATTCATAAATCGGATTCATTCATAATCTGACAGAGTCTTATACAGCATGCCTATGAATCTTACACAGTACACTTGTGAGTCTTATGCAGTGCACCTGTCAAAGTTTGCTACTCAAATGTTTGTAAGTCGGGGACTTATCATATTTGCATGTTAACAAGGTTCCCTAGGTGACATATATGCACATGTATTTTCACTAACCCTATAATTTAGGGTAAGGTCTACCCAGAGATATCCTCTGAATCTGTCTGTCTGGCTTTCCCTGCACTCCTGAGCATAGATCATTAAGTTACCCTTGTCATAGTTTATATCAAGATGTCCCCCAAAGCCTCACATGCTTCTAGGGAGGGCTTCTGGAAGGTGACTGGACCATGGGTGTGTAATACTAGTGTGTGATGAGTTTATAAATTAGTGTGATATTGGGAGATGGGAAGAGGTGGGTTGTGGCCTCTGTCTGTCTGTCTATGTATCTATGAATCTATGTATGTATCTACTCCCTCCTCCTGCCTTGAGCGTATATTGCTTCATGCTGCCATGCCATGCTGTTTCTCCTATGCCATGTTGCCCTGCCTAGTAGTCAGCCAACTACAAACTGAAACCTCTATGCACTGTGAGCTAAAATAAACCTTTCCTCCTTGAACTTGTGGGTGTTAGGTATTTTGTCCCAGTAATGAGAAAGTAACTAAGACAACCCCCTATAACTTAAAATGACTAAAATGACTCTGATCCCTCCAAACCACAGCCCTTCTCAGACTCAGACCCCTAGGTATGGGGGGGAGGGGGACAGCCACCATTTGGGTTCCTCCTCTCTCTCACGCTGTGGCCTCACTCTTTGATGTGATGGCCCAGATCCCTTACCACCTTCTTCATCCATGTGAAGCTTCTCTTCCTTTCTCTTTGTGGGGCCTTTTTATCCCTACTCAGACTAGAGCTTCTAGAGCTGTACTCTCCAAAATAGTAGGCATTAGTCACAAGTAGTTATTGAGCACTGAACTATTGAAAGTCTGAACTGAGATGTGCCATTAAGGGTAAAATGTGCCACAGACGAGGGGGATGTAGGATACTTCATTCATGATTTTTATATTGATTATTATACATTGAAGTGATAATCCTTTGGAAACACTGAGGCTAAGTAAAATATTTTATTAAAATTAATTTCAATTGATTTTATAAATGTAGCTACTAACAAACTTTGTATATGTGGCTGACATTGTATCTCTATTGGACAGGACTATGCTAGAAAGGAAGCTCCCAGAGGGCAAGCTGCATGGCTGCACCTTGCTTTGCACCCAGCACCAGTGACTTGTCCTCCGGAAGACTTCAGAGAGCCTTTTGGGGGCTCAGGTGATGGCTGCTTCCTGCTGTGCAAGGCCTGAGTGCCTGCACAGTTGTGTCTTAAGGTCCCTGTTCTCATAAGGGATACTGTGTGCAGCCAGGGGAAGTCAGAAGAGGAAGCTTCCTCTCTTACAAAGCTCCCTCTGCAAGCAGCTCTGAGAATGCCAACCCCAGCTCAGGTAAGAGCAGGCCACCACCAAATCATGTAGCGGCTGAAACTGGTCTCTGATGCAGAAGCAGAGTGCTCACAGGCTCGCTCATGGAGAAAGAGGCTGCAGTCACAAGGCTGATTTGAAGCTCTCAGATTAGAAGGTGTGATACGTTTCAGCCCAGCACAGTGGTACACATCTGAAATCCTAGTTACTTGAAAGGCTGAGACAAGGCGATTGCAAGTTCTAGGTCAGCCAGAGTAATCAGCCAGACTCGAAACAAAATTCATGAAAGGGATGTGCAAGTAGTTTAGGGGTAGAATGCTGCTTAGCATGTGTGTGGTCCTGGATTTGGTTCCAGCATTACACACACACACACACACACACACACACACACACACACACACGAGAGGCATAACACGTATACACCTGAGCTTGAGTCTCCCCCAATTAAAATTAAAGGTAAGGGGGCAGGGTCTAGAACCTGAGCCTTCTCTCTTCCTCTACAGTTGTCCTGCTGCATCAGCTTTCCCTTGCCATAACCCACTAAAAATGTTCCCACATGGCTGAGACATCAGATCTCATTTCCCAGACAATAGGAGCTGAAAAGGGGCTTTCCCTCATATAGGTTTTATACACCTCCCCTGCAATCCTAACACACCACATTCTTCTCTTCAGGTGATCACAGAAAATAAGGGCTGACTCAGGCTACAGAGAACATGGAATTAACACCCTTTTACTGCAGAAACTGAGTCCCAGAGGTTTAGGGCCCCATATCTGATTGGCCAAAGTTGGGATCAGGTCTTTGGACCTTGATTCTTAACACAGTGTGCTCTCTATTTCCCCACTTCCAAACAAGAAATGAGAAAAGGGGACGGGAAGTTTTGTTGGTGGGCCTCAACTCCACTTTGGGCATGGAAAAGCAGATGACATTGAGGACAACAGAGCATCTGACTGACAGTGAGGAGGTCCATCCTGAGGCTCTGACCAGGGCCCACTTTCCATCTGGAACGGCCCAGCCACAGGCACTTGAAGGTCGTTAAAATAAACCAGTTACTTGGTTAAAGAATTTAGGGAAAGCATCCAAACTATGCATACCCTGCTGTGGGGATAACGGCAAAGAACGGTGTACCTCATCCATTTCTGGAACCTTCCCTGGCTACCTTAACCTTCCATTCACAGATTCCCTAGAAACAAGGTGGGAAGTGTGGTCTCCCAGACATGGGAAAAGTGGTCTGCACCCCTGGTTTATAAGTGCGCAGAAAGGTTGAAGAAACCCTGTTTTACCTCCCAGGAACTGGCAGGCCTCCATATCCAGTGGAGCAGCTTTGGCATGGCAGGGCAAAAGCCAGTTCTACCCACGGTTAAATGTTTCTCCCAGATGTTTTAAAGTTATTAGGGTTTTAAGTACAGAGGAAGAAAAAATGGCAAAATAACTGATCAGTGTAAACACATTGGTGGTTTACTTCCTGCATGCTGTTTGGAGTTATGCAATATTTTAAAAACAGGCATATATTACTTCACTATGACACTAATGATGGTGCTAAATGTTGCGTGTTCATTCCCCAAATTCCCCAAATACTCAGAAGGGACTCAGGCAGGTGGTGCTCCACGTGCTGGAGATCAGCAGTGGACAGGACAAAAACGCTCTCAGTGCTTCCATGCCTAGGGAGGGGTGAGGTAGAGAACACAGAGAACAGGAAGTCCTAGAAGAAAACCTGCAGGGGCAGGGCAAGAGGCTGGGGCTAGGGTAGTCAACAAGAGGTTCTCGCCAGAGGGTCACAGGAGCAGACACCAGAAGGACACCGAAGGCGTGTCAGGCAAAGGGCTGTGGGATGTGCGCCCATCACCCATCAGAGGGGCGGGAGACAGGTCTGTGCCAAGTCACGTAGGGCTGTAAGTCCATGTAAGGGGTCTGGTTTCAACACCAGTGTGAGGAAAGCCACGGGAAGGTCTGAGCAGGAAGGTGGGTGCTTACTGTGTGACCAACAGAGTTGCTTGCTTAGATGTCCTCCTTGGTCTCCCTAGGACCCCTTGACCCCCAGAGAGCTGAAGCAGAAGCAGCAGGCTTGGGGCTGACAGCCCAGCCCAGCAGTCCCCTTCCTCCTGGGACTCACCTTCCACTGTCAGCTCCACCGTCAGCTGACGGGCACCACTGCCATTGCTGGCTTCACAGGTGTACTTTCCCTTGTCCTCCCCACAGACAGCACAAATGACAAGGCTGAAAGTCCCCCGGACACCACAGTCCAGCAGGAAGCGGCCTCCGCTGGAGATGGGTTGTCCGTTTCTGTGCCACGTCACCTGGGGCTCTGGGTAACCTCGGACCTTCAAGAAAAAGAAGAAAGAGCAAGGGTTATAATTCATAACTATTCCCTTTGTGACAGATGTGGTTCTGAATGCCCAATGTGTATTAATTAACTCATTTAAGCCTCATAACAACCTTCCAAGCAGATATGACTTTCATCTCCATTTTACAGATAAGGAATTATTATTACGGCACTGGGGCTTGAACCTAGGGGCTTTGCACTAAGTTACATTCCCCAGCCCTTCCTAGTTTTTATTTTGAGACATGGTCTTGCTAACTTTCCCAGGTGGGGCTCAAACCTGTGATCCTCAAACTCTTGCTCCTCCTGCCTCAGCCTTCCAGAGTGCTGGGATTACCACTTTGACTGGCTAGAACAAAGTTATTTGAGATACAAAATAATGATAGTAATAGCTTTCATCCAGGTACCCATTCCAATACAAGAAAGATGCATGCAAAAGAAGTGAAGCCAAAATTTGCTGCGTGACCCTAAACAAAGCAGCAACCTCACCCTGTGTCATTTTTGTTCTCTTTTTGCAGTACTGGGGACTGAACCCAGGACCTTGCACATGCTAGGCAAGTGCTCTACCATTAAGCTATACTCAAAGCCCTGCAGTTCTCCCTTACTGTTCTAGGTCCCCATCTAAGCTCTTCTGCCCCCAACCTATCCTCAGACCCAATTCCCAGCAGCCAGGACAAAGACTTTTCCTAAGGAAGGAAGCCTCCAATCGCAATCCCTCTGGCTAGCCCATCTAGTCAGCCCTTCTGTGCCAGCTCATAATCTTACAAGACTTGCCTCTCTATCTCCACTGATTTGCAGCCAGCCTTCAGTGAAAAAGAAACAAGAAACAGAACTTCAACCAGTATTACCCATCTTACTTATAAATTCTAGAGACAAACACGAAATCCTGCTCCTATAAAAATCTAAACTAATGACAAAAATGGAGTACCTGTGAGGAAATGCTTAGGTACTGAAGTCCATTTTCTAAAAAGCCGGAAGCCACTGTGTTTCTAGCGAAGCAAGCTTCCCACAGGAGATCACAGCTGGGAGCTTATAGAGCCTCCGTTCATTACAGTACAAACAAAGGGTAAACAGTGGTAGTCTGGATTGGTAAGACTGCAGGTTCTCTTTCTTTCCTTTTAGTTAGCTCTCAGTTTCTAATCTGCCTGCAAACAACACCCTTGGTCTTTGTAAAGTAGAAACAAATTAAATTTTTAAAAAATGCGCACCTGCCCTTTTTACCAAAATGGTGTGGAAAGCGAAGAAGGAATCTCCTTCCCCTGCCAAGACTGACGCTGAGGCAAAAGCTTGGACAGCAAGAGGGAACTACTGACAGGCATCCACAGCCACAGACAGATCCGCAGGTCACTCCCCTTCGGTGGTCTGAGACGCCTTGGCTCTGGAGGCAGCCTCAATACCATCAGAAGGCCACCCCCTGGAGAAAGAAGCTAGGATACTACCTCATCATCAAGGTGCCCCTCACCACTGGGTTGACCAGAACCAAGACAAGACAATAACAAACTTGTATTCATTGTGGATGTCAAGGTCAAAAGGCACCAGATCGAACAGGCTATGAAGAAGCTCTATGACACTGATATGGCCAAGGTCAACGCCCTTAGTCAGCCCTGTGAGAGAAGGCAAATGTTGGGCTGCTCTTGATCATGGTGCTTTGGATGTTGCACCAGAATCAGGCTAAACTGAGCCCAGCTGGTTCATTCTAAATATACATTTTTTTCAACATAAAAGGTGCTTCTTTTATAATTGTGTGTCTGTGTGATGAATATATAGCACACTCATTAATTTGTTGAGACTCTCGCAGTACTTAAATCTACCAATAGCAGTAAAAGAGCTACAGGAATAAGCAGGAGGCACATTGGAGGATGCTACACGTCATACACCTGTAATCATTATCTTGTGAGTTTATCGTGGCACAAAGGTTCACGCAAACAACAAACAACTATCCTATTAAAGCATTCTTCTTTGTATTTTCAGAAGATGCCTAAAGAAACTTTCCTCCAGAAGCCTCGGGAGGCTGGTCATGTAATGAATTTGCAAATCATCCTTATCTTCTTCAGGGTCTTATTAGGCAGGACTGGCCCATTCTCCCAAAGACATCATAGGTCCCTGTTTGCTTCAGAAGGGATAAATCATTAACAGTACCAGGGTGTCACAGCATTCCAGAAGCAAGCATGCTGGCCCCCTGCAGCAGGCCAGCTCCTATGAGAGGCATCAATGATTAACTGGGGACATTGTGAGCGTTCCAGACCTCAGGGACAGGATTCCTTGGTCATTTCTCCTTATTGTCTATATATGTCCCAAAGTTACCTCTGAAATGTGTTAAAATAAATATCCAAGGATTTTTAAAAACTATGCTGAAACTGGCATCACTTAAGACAGTGGCAATTTGTGAATGATCTTTTATAGTCCTTGGATAAGAAGCAAAGGTGGGAATTTCTATAATTTTGCTCCATTCCAACATCTGAATGATTTGCAACGTCAATACCTATCCTCCAGTATGTGGAAAATTTGTGTAAGCATTATGTAACATTACCTGAAAATTGCTGTACTTCAAGTACACTGGTTTTACCGTCTGTGCACTCTGCTGGGTGGGGAAGGCAGGGAAGTCTTGACAATAGTCCTGCCCCTCGGGTGCCTTATCTGTCATCATCACTTCAAGTAAGAAGCCACAGCTAGGATCTTTACAGTCAGGATCCTCACCAAGGGAGCAGTAAACCCACTAATACTGTAGTTTTCAGAGAGCCTCTGTGTATAGCATCTTACCTGACTCTTCCAACACTACCAGAAAGATATCTTATTTGGGCTCCCCAGAAACCGAACCTGAATCAGGACTTCAGAGATCCTACTTGTGTACCAGGGCAGCTGGGCTAGGCCTTGTCAGGGGACTCTGAGTGTGGCACCAGCAATGTCCATGACAGCACAGAAAGTGAATCATATTGTAGACTACAGAGCCAGAAGAGAATGGAGGAGCAGACAGTTTGCTAGTGATCTCATATGTTAGATTTAGTGGCACATTCAGGGCCATAATTTTGGTCTCCAAACCGAGAGGTTGTCTCCAATCCTCAGCGTAAATTTCCATTTTGGGTGAGCTAAGTTCTGTAGAACCTAAAGCAGTGAAAAATGTCTAATCCTAGCAGACCCTAAATCTCACAGAGGCTAAAGCAATTATCTGCTTCTCACTTTTGGAAAATGTCAAAGCATTTACAAAAGATATGGTCACACCACAAGTGAGGACAAGATTGGGGTCACATGTGTACCCACATTGGCTGCCCTGAGGAAAGTCAGAGAAGCACAGGAAAGTCAGGAGGACAGCCAGGGCCTGGGTGCTTGGGTCTGGCCTGGCTTCAAAGACACTTTGGGTTTTAATTCCTTCTTTCCTTGAAGAGAAAATTGCTCTTGATACCCAAGCTTCCTTTCATCTCCAAAGTATGATGGTTTTAAATGATGACCCACTTACTTCTTGGGGGAGATTCCTCCTCTTCCGCCATTCTCCTCTGGGCCCAGCCCACAGCCTTCATACCCTCTAATCCTCCGTACAGGAAGACCAGTGGCCACAGAAGGAATGGCCACGATATGAATAGGCCGCCCTGAGTTTTCACCATAATGAGTTTTTGGAACTGGCCCCAAAGAGGGTCATTCTGAGGAGAATCATGTTTTTGCCACAGTAACCACATTTTAATTGGAGGTTATGTTTTTGAACAAAAGCTCGGTATCAAATAAATCAAGGGTACAACCAACAACTTGTCATAAAAATAAAGATATAGTAGCCATAAACCCTATAATAATTTTAAGCAGTAAAACTGTGTTCCAGCTTCATAAAATGTCCTCAAAAACCTTTATGGCCTCAAAAGGCCTTTAATAGGCATGGGCTCACTCCACGTGTAGCAATGGTCGAGGAGAAAGCGGGACGGTGGGCAGGAGTGGCGGGGCTGCTGTGTTACCCCGGCCTGCCTCACTGGAGGAACAGTTTTCAGAACCTGGGAGTGTCTTGAGAGTTACTCAAGTGACCATTCTCAAGAGCGCCGAGCCTTCCGCTCCTTCTCTGACATGTCGTGAACTTTCAGCATGTTACTCTCTGCCCAGAACAGGCCACCTCAGCCTGACCCAGAGTTGTGATAGGGTCTCTGGCCCTTCCAAGACTCCAAGCCACACAGCCTTCCTTCCCTGAGTACAAGAAAGGGGGTGGTTCTGCTGGTTTTGGGCTTTCCCTTGTGCCTTCATTTCCTGCAGGGCCTGGCCCTGGGCACATGCTGCAAACCCACACAGCTGCAGGGCACAGCCGTGGTGGCCTGACTGTTAGCTAGGCCTGGGGAAGGAGCAGGAACTGAGGCTCTGCCCATGTCGGGGATGGAGACAAGGAGAGCAGCCAGGATTGAGCAAAAGCCAGGGAGAAACAGATAGCCTGGCAGGATGCTAGGGACAGGAAAGAGACCCCAGAAGATGGAGCCCACACTGAGGAATACTATGGCTGAGAACAATAGCCCAGAGGGGGTTGCTATGGCTTATATCTAGATATACCCCGAAAACCTCATGCAATCATAGGTGAGGCTTTTCGGAGGTGGCTGGATCTAGACTGTGTGATTCTGGGACCAAGGGTGTGACGCTGGGATTCATGGCATGACGCTAGGATTAAGGGTGCCCCACTCTGGGTGTGAGTGGTGCCGACCCTCAGTGCAGCAAGCCTGGATAGAATACAAAGGATAGAAAGGGGGCTGCTGCTGTTGCTGCTTCTTTGCTGCCTTCTGCCCTCCATAAACTCTTTTTCCTCTGCAAAATCCCTCTGCCATGCCACCCTGCCTTGGAGTCAGCTGACTATGAACTGAAACCTCTATTAAACTATGAGCTAAATAAACCTTTCTCCTTTAACTTTGGGTGATGGGTATTTTGTCTCAGTAATGAGAAAAGCAACTAAGTCAGGGGTGTTGGGAAGTATGTATTTGATAGTTGAGTAATGGGGTAGATGCTGAGAGAGGCTGACCCTGGAGGAGGGGACATGCAGAAAACCACAGAAGACCTCTCCTGGGATTGAGAAAGTCTACTTCTGCCACTCACACACAATTGCCTGCTGCTTGTCTGATGCCTAAGCACACTACTCTGTGCTTCTCACCATGTTACAAGGCAGATTTTTATAGTAAGTTCTTCTGCAATAAGAGACTAAAACAGGACTGGTAATTTAAGAACTGTGGAAGAATAGGAACTAAAGTCAATGGTGCCAAGGCATGGGTTGCATTAGACTTAATCCTCTGCCCCACCTCTGAGTGCACAAGCATAAACTCACTCAGGTAATAAGTGATCATCATGTCTGCAGAGCAAAGAGATTTAAAACATCAAGCCCCTGCCCCCACCCCCACCCCACCCCCAGAATACATCAGACCTCGGGCACTGTCTGAGAGTCTTACCTCATGGACAGATTAGCAGGGTAAAGATTGGAGGGCCGGCCACAGCAGGGCATGACCCAGCTTTGGGCCTGCATCTGCGTCAGCACCTGGTGCTCGGCCTGCCCCACAAACAGGCAGGCACTTAATTAAGGCCTAGGAACTACCCTTGCCAACAGTCAGAAGCCTCAAGAGAACCACAGAATCCATCAGGAAGCGATCATCACTGATGAAAACAGCAATTAGTGAGAGGCTTATGCTGCTGGCTACTCCTTGCCCCAGCCCAAAGTGAGGACAAAGTGCTTCCACGAAAGAGGAAGTCGGAATGTAGGTGCATCCCTCTGACCGGCTCAGCAGACGCCACATGGGTCTCCAGAGATGAACGCTTGATGTCTCTCCTCGTGCTCTGGCAGTCTCACCGCCTGTGGCACGTTTTCTTGTCCTGTGATCCAAGATGCAGCTCCCAGCTTTGTTAACAGCATAAAACTATTTCTGCATCAGAAAACGTCAGCTCTTCTGAACAGTGGGATTGGTGTGTCTCCTCTACACAACTCACATTCTTACAGACCACTTCATGGCAGCACGTTCATACTTAGGTGCAAACCTAACGCTTTCAGAACACCTTCCACTCTAACTGAATTGGTTTATTCATTTACTGGTTGGTTTATTTGTTCTGAACGAGGGTCTTGCTAAGTTGCTCAGGTTGGCCCTGAACTCAGGATCCTCCTGCCTCAGTCTCTCAAGTATTAGAATTGCAGGTGTACGCCATTGCAAACAGCTTACTATTTTTTAAGAACAAAACTTAATTTGCACAATGATCATTGTTTTTAGGTAACATTACAAAGCACATTTAAAAACAAGTACGCCTCTGTCGTTTGCATCATCCCCTTCCCATAACACCACGTGCACTTTCGAGGTGGGGCACACCCCCTGGATTTCTGCCTCACTGACAAATGCAGCCCTGGAATTTCAGAGGGCATGGGCAAGTGCTGGGAAAGAAACAAGTCTGTGGTGATAAACCTGAAGTCTCTACCCAGTCATGTTGGACCTGGAAAGAGACAGACATACTTCACTGGCAAAAGTGATGCATGAAACAGAGGGCTTCCCCCCACCCCAACCACACAGAGAGCATCACCTGCCAATCAGTGGAGCCCGGGCCCTCAAGACTCAGATAGGGGTTGGACTGTCCTGAGGAGGAGAGTCTCTGAGAACAGGAAGTCCTTTTGCTCAAAACCAGCGGTGGGCAAAGCTGACCCAATGATCCTAATGACCTGAGAGCTGCGTGACTTGGCCTCCTTGCTTAGTTTCAGAATTTCCAGTCAGCCCGGCTGCCTTTGTGACCCAACACCTGCTCACATGCATGCCTACCACACAAAGTGCCACTCTGCTTAGACTCTCCCAAAGGAGGAGGCGAGCAGGTGGGCCTATGGAAACATGTTCTTTCAGGCCACCTGCATCCATATGGCCTGGGGACAATCTTTGCAACTTTGTTGGAACGTACCTGGCCCGTGGGGTAAAGAGCAGCCATAGGAAGAAGATATCACCTTAGGGCAGGATGTCTGCCCCACACTCCACCTGCTCAGAGGTATCCTGACTTACACAGAGAGTCATGGCAGAGATTCACAGTGTCTCATGTGCAACATCAGAGTCTGGCTGACCATCAGGCTGATGAAAACAATCTATCCTAAACTATTTATATTCTCCCCAAAACAACACCCGCATGTAGTTAAGATGCCAGCTGGTACTGTGAGTCATAACAAAAAGCAGGCCTCCACTCTGCTTCTCCCACCCCCACTTCCACTTCCCTGTCTCAACTCCTGTGGGCATTTCCCTGGCATTTCCTTCCATTATTTCTAAACAACAACCTTACACAACTCCTACTTTATTCTTTTAATTTTAGGTATTACCTTTGCTATGCTTTGAATGTCTTGTCCCTTCTAGAATTAATATGGTGATTTAACTACTGATGTAACATTACTAGGAAGTGTGGCCTGTTGGGGATGACTGAGGAAATGAATGAGGTCCGATGCCCTTATAAAAGGACCCGGCGAGGCCAGGCAGGGTGATGCACACCTGTAATCCCAGCACTCAGCAGGCTGAAGCAGGAGCACTGCTGTGAGTTCGAGGCCAACTTAGGTTACAAAGTGAGTACAAGCCCAGCCTACACTACATAGTGAGACCCTGTCTCAAAACAAAAAACAAAACAAAAGGACCCGGTGAAAAGTTTGCCCTTTTTTTCTCTTCCATCTTCTACCATGTAAGGACACAACATTCATCTCCTTAGGATGTAGCAATGAGGCGTCATTTTGGAAGACGCCAGGCCCTCACCAGCTGGTGCCTTGATCTTGGACTTCACGTCACCAGAAATATGAGAAATAAATTTCTAATGTTTATAAGCTACCCAGTCTATTTTGTTATAGTGATATAAACAGATTAAGACAATCTCTTCAATTTTTTAGTTGGAATAGTAGCCTTTAACACTCAAATCTCCACCCACATAAACTTTTTCATTAATTATAATTATTCTCCCAATCATTATGTCCCAATTTTTGTTATGCCAATGTATAATGTTTATTACATTTTAACTTTGCTCATCGACAAGTCATAGTATTTTACAATTCAATTCCTTGAACTTTTCATTTCTCCTGAAATTAATAACTTGTTTTGGGTTTACTTCATTTTTAAGGGACACCAACTTCTCAAGAGAAGTATAGTTCAGGAGAAGTGTGAATGAACTGTAATAGTTAGGTACATCAGATAATTTCTCAGCTGCCTTCCCCCCTTTTAGAGTTACTACTTCTGGAACATTCTGTCACTCTCCCTGCCCCGCCCCCCTTCTAAACTGGATGCTTTCGAGGCTTGATGCACAGTGGTCCTGGGACATTCCGCACCATTCCTTGCGAATTTCTTCATGTATGCCACAGTTTGGCAGAAATGTCTGCCAAGTTTCCTAAGAACGACTGCACGGAAAGTTAAAATTTTGAGGCCTGGCACTTCCAAATGTGTCAACCTTCTCTTCTATATTCAACTGACACTTTTGTCTGAAATTCTAGGGGCAAATCTTTATTTGGGGATGGAATTCTAGGTAAAAATCTTTTTTTTTCTGCAGAGGTATGGGAGTACTGTTTCATGGCCTTTGAAAGCAATAGTTCTGGCATTCAGTGCTGCTATGCTGACCCCCTAGGCCCTTCCTTTACAACCTGTTGTGCATATGTTTGGAGTTTCCTTTCCAGTCTGTAGAATCCGCTCTGCACTCCTGGTAACCTAGATTTGACATGGTGTATTTGCTACCCTTGGTAGATACGCTTATTATTAGAAACTTGTCTTTCACTGTTTCTGTATG
Organism: Dasyprocta punctata; assembly: GCA_004363535.1. Lineage (NCBI taxonomy): Eukaryota > Metazoa > Chordata > Mammalia > Rodentia > Dasyproctidae > Dasyprocta > Dasyprocta punctata. Next base: position 13,492 of record RJWM01006325.1, read on the forward strand.
ATTTGACAAACCTCTACTGTAATTTTCTACATTCTCTTTATAGAATTTCTGTGAGTTGGATAGTCACCTTATTAGATTGATCCTCTTTCCTCACTTCTTTTTTTTTTGTCTCAGTCTTTTTATTCTCTTTGGGAGATTTCTTCCACTGTATGTCCCCACCAGTCTATTGAATTAATCACTTGGGCTGTAATAAACTGCAACCCTTTCTTTCTCAGTTTTTCAAATTGTTGTGAATTGTCTCCTCTTCTGATTTAATGGGTGCAACGTCTCATCTCTGATGTAAAATAAAGTTTCTCTAAAGTTCCCTGCAGCCTTTTGTTTCTACTTGATTCCTTTTCTGGTTCTTCATGCGTCTTCCACAGCAGACGCCTCCTTTGGACATCTAATACTCCTTCACTGATTTTCCGTATGTCAGTGAGGAAATAGAGTTCCTCGTGCACAGCTGAGGCCTTTCAACTTGTCAGACTTCCCAGTAGAGAGACAGAGTGAAAAGCCCCAACTACCAGTATCTGTGACTCTTCTCTCATAAGAGGATTGGTTTCCATAAAGACGAGTTGCTCTATTTCTTGCTTGGGGGAGAGGGAAGGGAGGAGGGTAGGCAGTGTGAAAAAGTGTGTCCAATAGCATTTAGGACTCAGAGTGGGGGAAGGGCTTGGGGGTCTTATTTCAATAGACTTTTACTCAGCCCCTCTCCCCTGAGTACCTCGCCCTGCCTTCAGCTGTGTCTTGTATCCAGAGTTGGGAAGTAGGCAGGTTCTCTGCACAGAGGAACCTTCGGTCTTCATGGGTATGGAGTGGAGCAGTGGCTTGGTGAGTGAACATCAGGAGGTGATTTGGGGCCTAACTACTCCTTATCAGGCAAAAAAACACTCACTGTTTCAGTGTTCAGCTTTACTCTACAACCCAGGCTTTGAAAGGACAGTGGTTGAATTTTCCATTTCTTTAGCCTTTGGGGGAATTTTCTGGCACAAACAGGCTACTTTTCATCGTTGCCTGGTCACCTAACCACAGGCATGGCACAGCGTGGAAAGCAGATGCTCAGGTCAGCCAGTCATCTGTTCACTCTCCACTGCCCACCCATCTGTTGGTACCTCTCATTTGCTGTCATTGCTCTTCATTCTTTCTGTCCTCCGAGAACTTTATAAGCATCCATTTTCTTCTGTTAAAAACTCATTTTAATGATGGGTTAAAACAAACAAACAAACATGAGTAAGGGCATGGAGAAACTGGAACCCTCATGCGTTATTGCTGGGAATGTGAAGTGGTACGGCTGCTACACAGCAAATAGTACGACAGTTCCTCAAAAATCAGCAGACAACCATGATATGATACAATGATTCCACTTCAGCTATAGATCCAAAAGCACTGAAAGCAGGAACTTCACACACCTTTTACACCCACGTTCACAGTAACATCAAAGAGTCAATTAATGACAGCAACCCATGTGTCCATTAACAGATGAACGGATAAGTGAAATGTGGTTAATGTGTACCATGGAATATTACTCAGCCTTAAAAGTCAGGAAATTCTGACATATGCTACCACATGGTAGACCCTCATAGACAATATGTCACATGAAACAAGCCAGTCACTAAGGGACAAAGGCGGTACTTAGTGAGGTTCACAGAGTAATCAAATTCATAAAGCTAGAAAGTAGAACGGCCAGAATAGGGGAATAAGACGCATTGTTTATTGGGTATAGTGTTTAATGCTGTAGGTAAGAAATGGGTGGCAGTGCTGGTTCACAACACCATGAGTGTACCATGCAAGGTTACAAATGGTTAAAATGCGGTGCACATCAGTAATCCTAACACTCTGGGAGGCCAAGGCAGGAGGGTCACAGGTTCAAGTCTAGCTTAGTAACCTGGCTGGCTTCTGTCTCAGTTAATAAATAAATCAATGAATAAATAAATTAAATAAAATAAATTGGCATTAACTCAATGCAAAGATCCCAGGTTCAATCCCTAGTACTAGAAAGAAAAGTTAAAATGGTAAATTTATGCTATATATATTTATCCATGAGCCATGTACACATGTAGATCTATTTCTGATCTATCTGTTCTGTTTCAATTATCTATGTTTATCCCTTTGCCAAACATTCCATGGCATCCAGTACAATAAATAATGTAAATTAAACCCAAATCACCTTCCTATTTTAAAACTTTGCAACGATTTCTCATTGTGCTAAGGATAAGACCTGGCCCCTGCCTTTTCACTCTGCTCTCCCGCCCAGCTTACCATCTCTGCCCACTCTACCGCCACTCATGCTGGCTCCCTGGGCCACCCGGGAGGAGCTCACAGTTGACCAGAGCATGTGCAGCAAATGCCGTAAAACACGATGCTTGCTTGGGGGACGGGAGCTTGGGGAGGGCAGAGGCAAGCATGGGGGTGACTGACGGGTTGGAAGCAGCCACTGAGTTCACGCTAGACATGTGGCAGCTCCCAACAGCTGCCCACCTCGTGCAGGGGTCCTTTGGGGCCACACGTTGTGAAGGTGACTCGGAGACCCAGGAGGATGGCAGGGTACTGCGAGCAGCTATACCTGCAAACCGCTCTGCTGCATGACCAGCGCGGCCCTCCCCAGACACTTCTGCCTGCTTAGTGCTCCTGCCAATTCCACAAGGCACAGCTCTCTCAGGGCTGTTGTTCAGGAATGTTAGGGCAGGGCCCTGGGGATGCAGGGAAGAGAAGAAACAAATACCAGCAACCCTCAAATGCGCTTGTTTTGTGAGCGTGCCCCTGCTGGGTGGTTCCGTGGGTGTTTGTTGGTGGTATGTGGCGGACAGCAGAGGAGTGTAAGTCCTAGCTCAAAACACTCATTTAAAACAAATTGAGGCTTTCCAGTCCAAGTCGTTGAAATCTCTTTCTGTAGAAAGCATCTGGAAAAATGGAAGGAAAAGCTGCCCAGTTATTTAGTTATAAACAAAACTCAAACTTTCCTTTCTCCCTTCTTGCCAATGTCCCTTTCAAATATTTGACCCTCAGGGAGCAAGGATCAGGAGTCTGTGGTGAGCTGACACTAACCAACTTCAACCCCAGAGGAGGTGGCTCCTCAAACAGCCGCGACAGGCACTGGCTAGAAGGCTACTCCCCCAGCCCGAAGAGTGGCCCAGGATGGGGAGCTGGCTCTGGCGTATGCAACCCCTGGCTGGTTGAGGAGATGCAAAACCTGCCCCATTCCCAGAATGCATCAGGAGGAGCACACAGGCTTCCTGTGGTGGGAGCTTTGCAGGCCCTGCACCCTTGTCCCACTGCCTAGAGTAGTGGTGTGAACCTGGGGCATGTGTGCTGCAGTGGGCTGCTGGCATCATTCAAAGCTCTGAAAGGTTCGCCATTGCCGGCGCAGGGTATCCCGGACCAAAGGGGCAGGGCCAAGTGGCAATCTGCAAAAAGCTGGGCCTTCTGTTCTCCTGTCTAGTCACAGGGGGCTAAGTAATTGCCACTGTTAGATAAAACCCTGGTTCCTATCCTGAATTGAGGAGTCCGCAGGCAGGGCTGGGCTGCTGTAGGGGTGGCACACCCTGCTGTAGGAGTTGAGGTGCAGCCCTAACAGACCGTGAAAAACACACATGTGAGCTGGGGGTGGGGTAGCTCAGCGGCACTGCATATCTTCAGCGTGTATGAGGCCCCAACGTCCACCCAACAGCACCCAAAACAAACTAACAAAGCTAAATAGACTGATAGTCACTTCCAGCCTTACAAGCCAGGAAGACAAACAAATTTGAATGGTCAGTCCCACAGAGAAAGGCAGGAAATGGCAGAGAGAAACATGGCATGGGGGGGGCACACCTTTAATTCCAGTTACTCGAAGCCTGAGGCAGAACGATCTCGAGTTGGAGGCCAGACTGGGCAACAATGAAACATACAGGAACCTGACAAGTGTAGCTCATCACTAGAGTGCTTGCTTAGCATACATGTAGCCCTGGGTCCAAGTCCTGCTACTAAAAAAAAAAAAAAAACAAGAAAGAATGAGGCCTGAGGGGTAAATGATGAAGGACAGGCTATTGGGAGAGGCTCTACTATCAGGAGAGCCCCTGGTGGCTTCTGAGAAGATGGCTTGGTTCATATCTTGTACCGTTAAAAAGGCCACTTTGGGTTAGGTACTGGAAGGATATGTAACCTTGTTATGGCCTAGAGCAGTGGTTTTGAACCTATGGCCTGCGTGCTGTACAGGAGACAAACTGCCCCCACTAATGTTTGACAAATCGTCAGCATGCATACAACAGCACAGATCACGAGTTGGGCAAAAGCATGGCATAGTCAAACTTTTACCTTTCAATAAAAAGCTGTTTGTATCATTGAAAGCTCTGTTATTGTGCTTTTCTTTTAAGACAAAAGATGTTACTGTGTGAGTTTTCTCTAAACTAAAACCTCAGTGTTCAGGTTTAATTGCAGTGTTGCCACTTCGCTATAAATAAGTAGGTTTGGGGTTGCAGTTTGAGCATTTGTCTCTAAACCATTTGCCATCTCTGCCTTAGAGAGCCCAATTAGCCCAGAAATGGAGGCTCCTGCCCCAGGAGCCCTGGCCTCTGCTAATGGTGACAAACTGCCTGCCTCCCAGCACACCCTCTGGGGCCCTTCACTGACCCGGGCCACTGCAGCCTCAGCAGGGAAGGGTTCTCACCTCAAAGCCAAGGGGAGCCAGGCTGAGGCCCCAGCCCCAGCCCCAGCAGCAGGGCCTATTCCAAAGCCGATTTCTGTCTTAGGCACTGTGCAGCTGGGTCTGGCCCTGGGCCCCCTGGGTGAGGCTGGCATTTTTCCCTTCCTTTTGTTGGTCGAGGAGAAAAAGAAAACACACCACGCTGCCTTGGCTCTGCGCTTCTTTTGAACAGTTCTGGCCACCCCTGCAGGGGCTGCCACACTGGAGAAGCTGCCTAGTCCCCAGCTGCAGGCGGCAGCAGTCGGAGTTCTCAGCTCTGTCTGCTCCACTAGGTCTCCTGCGGGGGTGACTCTGACCTTGCTGACTCACCCAGCTCACTGGAAGCCAAAGTCCCCTAATACCATTCAGGGGCCTTAGCCACTGTTGATGCCACCCCTCAGATCACAGCAGGCCGACCTCTCTAAACACACCCGGGACTGGGCACCCAGGACAGAGCTCCAGGTAGTACCTATGTGCGTACTTGTATGCATTTATAAGGCTAAAAAATATCTGCAGCCAGAGCAAAGTGCCAGTGAAGCCAATTCTTGGTTATCTCCCTGCTACGAAAGGGGTAAGTGTGATAGAGGAGGCAGGGCGTGGCAAAGTCGGCAGGGGAAATGAGCAGGGCCTGTTCGTTACACGACGCCTGGACGGCATCTAATGATCCCCAGGGCCCCGTGTGTGGGACTTCTCACAGGCCTCCGCGAGACGTGGACGGCACACAGGTCACGAGGGGCCACAGGGAGCCCACTGCGGTGACTCCCCACGGCGGCCTTCTGCAGGGTGCACTCTCATGGCTGCTTTTATCCTTCCCTCTCTGTTTGGCCCAAGTTCAATCCACAGAGCTAGTTTTTCCCTTACTCCTTCACCCCTCACTTTTCAAATAAACATTTGGCACTGTTTGTGGCTTGTCTCATCCAATTCTTTGTCTGAGGTAACAAGGATTTGGAATTCTTTTAATTGGTGAGCCGTTTCTAAAGCAACTACCTGACAATTGTACTTCCATTTCTATTTGTTTCTTGATGTGCCATACACCAGATTTCCCCTCCCAATTCTGCCCTTATGAAACATATCCCCCTCACACGGTTAGGGGAACAAGGTGGATACCTTAGAAACATGCGCACTGGTGGACCAAACCAAGCAGCAACTCCACGATGTCACAGAGCTCACTCTTCCCTGCTGCTCCGGGCCCACTTCTCCAGTCCCCTGGGGTCTCCCCATGTTATTAATCTCTAAAGCGACCCACGATTTGAGAACCAGTGGACATTGATCCGATCACAGCACAGACTGCTTAAAATCAGGCCTGGCCCAGAAAATCTAGGGCAACTAATTACCATTACATCACCTTCCATATTTCCTTCTGCCTGTAGCAAGCCTAGGAGCGTGTTTTCCATAAAAAATCAGGGCACATTATCTGATGAGAGATTTATGGGCAGCCTCCAGGTGCGAGAAGGAGTTGGCGTTATAAAAGTTTTAACATTAAAATACTGGAACTCCAAGGATATTTGGAAGACTTTACTGAAAACTTGAAAATATTTTAAATCAGAATAGCTCATGACTGTCTGAGAGGACAGCAAGTCTACCAGTCACACAAGTTCTGCTTTTGCTTACTCCAGGTATGTTTGCCACAGCTCACTGCAAACTGAGTTACTCAAAACAGAGGACCTGACATGGCAACGATTTTGAAGTTCTCCCTATGCCCAGAGGCATAGAGAAGTTCTCTCTATGCCCAGTCTAACCTAAGGTCCACTAAACCTTAGGTTAGACTGAGTGGATGGCTGATTACGCTTGTCTCTCTGATCTCTATGTACCAACTTAAGCAAAGCTTCAGAGACAACTTCGTTGATTTCCCAAGCCAGGTCATGCTGGGACATTCTTGTTGCCCTGTGTTTTCCCCTCAGTGGGCCTCATCATGGTTTAGAACTCATCCAAACACAGTTCACTTTTGTCTGTCTCATAGCACTAGGCTGTAGCTGCCTGTGGAAAGAACTACAATGGTTTGGCTCACCAAAGAATCACCAATTTCTAACACAGTACCTGGCACATCACAGATGATCAGTTTCTTTTCTTCTTTTTAAGGGTCTTGCTGTGTTTCCCAGGTCACCCTTGAATTCCTAGACGTAAGGCATCTTACTGCCTCAGCCTCTCGAATAGTTGGGACTATAGTGCTTGTCACCATCCCAGCTCTCAAGAAGCACATTTAAATTAGTGATATGGTTTTTCTGGTAGGTTCCAGGACTCTGTATTTCTTTCCCACTCAACATTTTTATTAACCTAAATTTAATATGTGTCTACTTATTATTCAGTGAAGACTGCGAGGCACTCGTGAGACCTACAGCTGGTGTCAATAATGAAAGCATGACATGTTGGCCGTGAGAACCTATGTTCCAAAAGAAGAAAGGTCCAAGTAAGAGATTAGGGGAGAACGAGTCTTGTGAAGGTTCTAAATCATCAACTAGACAGCTGGCATGGTGGGCAGCTCACTAGTGAAAGGGGGTTCTAATCTAAACTGCATCAACACAGCATAGGGCCCAAACGGGGTGCAGGAAGTTGCACTCCCCACACATTGCTGACAGATGCTTCTGGGTGCAGAGGTTACTGTTAACTAAGTATGGACAAGGGGCTCATGGTCTGGAAGGGGAGGACAATGCCCAGCACCCAGCTGGCACCCTGCCTGTGCCCAACAGGTATTTACTGGGTGAACATAAAGACTAGTTGATAAAAGTTGGTATATTTAGCCTGGAATAAGTTGTACCAGAAGGTGGGCAGATCTGTCTTCAAGGGTTTGGCAAGCTGTTGGGGAAGAGTCTTGCAGTATAGACAGACAGGGCTGAATAGAGATGCAGATTTCGGTTCAGACAAGGAAGGACAACAAGGCCTGAATAAACGGAGAGTGTCCCAGGACGTTCATGGGAGGCTGCAGGACCGTCTGGCTGGGCCATCACCACAGGAAGCCTTCGCACTCTCTAGCTGCCTCATAACCTCAATCCTCGTGGTCCGAGAAGTTAACAGGCTCGAATGTGAGACAGAAGAGGAAAGGACTACTCCACTTATACTATAAATAACCTTGGTGCAAAAAACTGAGACTGAGATGAAGGTCTCAGTGAACTCAGCCACAAAGCTGTCAGGCACCCGCACTTTTTCTTTAAATGTGATGCTGACCTTTTCAGGTTTCAGCTTTATTTTTGGTCAATTTTAGCAGGCTTTATTTTCTTAGAAAAACCTAATGCCTTATCAGAGTTGAACCTAAAAATCTCACATCTCTCAACTCCAGGTCAGTGGTTAGAGACCATTGCTCATTTTTATGTATATTTTCTGTTTCTCTTTGACTGGCCTAGTTGGGTTTCCCTAATTATGGTTTCTCTTATTTCCAAGGCCAGTAAAGGATAACTCGTGCCTATAAGAGTGTGGGGGGATCTTAAATTCTTAGACACTGCTGAAATTAGGATAATAATTTGAACTTCATTTTTCTTACATATAAAATTAGCAAAGTAATGTTGACCTTACAGGGCTATCTTAACAATTTGGAAATAGCCATCAAAAGACTTAGTAAGGGGTTGGGGCATAGCTCACTGGTGGAGAGTACTTGCCCTGCATGGTCAGTGCCCTGGCTTCAATCTCAGCACCATAAAACAAAAACAAAGCAATTTAGTGAGATTCAGTGATTCTATTTTTATTATTTCCCTTAGAAATGTTGTTCATGATGATGAATTTGAGCTTGTTTTAACTTACTTAAAGGATTAAATATTATAAATCTAAATGTGAAAACATAGTCTACTTAAAATAATTATGGTACATTAATAAGATAAATATAGAGCTATTAAAATTATCTGATGAAATTTAAATAATGAGTGTTAAGTAATAAAAAATACTATGGTTATTAATATCCATAAACAGACTTTTAATAATCACATACTTTCTTCCTATAATGAACAAAAAAGTGGAAAGGAAATCTCTAAAAACCTACTTTGGTGGTGAAAATGTAAACTAGTACAGCCACTATGGAAATCAGTATGGTGATTTCTCAAAAAACTAAATAGAAATTGCATTTGACCCAGCTATCCCCCTTCAAGGTATCTTCCCCAAACAGTTGAAGATACCATACCACAGTGATGCATGTATATAGCAGCACAATTCATAATAACTAAATATTGGAATCAGACTATATGTCCATCAACAGATGAATGGATGAAGAAAATGTGGTATTTATACACAATGGAGTACTACTCTGCTATAAAGAAGGATAAGTTTGAGTCATCTGTAAGAAAATGAATGTACCTTGAGATCATAATGTTAAGTGAAATAAATCAGACACATACGTTTAAATACTGCAGAGTTTCTCTTATATGAGAAAACCAAAATACAAATAAATACAAGGGTAAAATAAAAGATACATAGTAGGAAACTGGGAGATAGCTTGTTGGCAAAAGGGAATGGAGTCAAGGGATGGAGGGAGTGAGGGGTGAGGGGAGAGGGGGAAGAAAAAGGAATTAAGATGTGTTGTGTACATGTACCAGCTCCCCGTGAGTGTAGTCATTAGGTACTGTAAACATGGACTAATAAAACTAAAAATTAAAAAATGAAACCTATCAATTTGTAAGATCCTGCCATCTCTGAGTGGTAGGATTATCCTCTTTTCTATAATTTCTGTGATTTGAAAATTTATTTTATAATAAATACATTTTACTGTTATGAATGGTTAAAAAAGAAGTTTAAAACTCAACTTACTAAAAAAGAGACTGGCGAAGGGTCTCTCTGTGAGTCAGCACCATCCGCAGACTGCGGAGGGAGACAACCAGGCCTCACCAGGAAGTGATCCCGGCTGGGAAACCATATCATTTTCATGGTTTTGTTGGGTTGGGTTTTATTCTCTTTCGTTTTGTTTATGTTAAATCTGATAACATGAGCAGCTATCTGAAAGACAGTAAGACATATTATGGTAGCCACTTTGAAATTACTCTTGGCTTGTTTTGAAGTCCTTTATTGCATTCACTGTTTTGGTTTTATTGTTTCTATTCTATTCTATTCTGTTCGATTTTTACTATGCCTGAAGATATCTGCAGCTATTGTGAAGACAACAAAAGGCATTATGGTAACTATTGTTGGTTTTGTAAGGTTTTGAAGTCCTGTATCACTTATACTGATATATTTTGATTGGTTTTATTCTGCTTGGTTTTATCCTCCTTTAAAATAAAAAAAGAGAGAGAGAGAGAGACTGGCAGAATGGCAGAAATAAATATCCCTTCCAAAAGAAAGATTAAGGGAGTGCATGTCGTCCTTATTCCTAGGAAAATCCAGCTGGCCCAGGCCTGGCTGGTGACCAGCTGTGTGCTGGCGGGGAGGTGTCTGCAGAGCAGCGGGACCTGTAGGAGGGTGCGTGTGAGTGCTGGGTTTTGATGCCATCCTCATCCTGTAGCGGGTACTCAGCAGGACAGCCGAGAGGACTCCAAGGCTAACACAGACCACCGCTTGGCATCCCGGGTGCAGCCCACCTCTGCCCAAGACCCTCGCATTGGCTCCCTCCTCCTGCAAGGATCAAGTGAGAGGTGAGCTCTACGCCCGTAAGAAGCAGCAGCTGGTGGCCTGGCCAAATCCCCCCTCAGGTTCAACTAGTTCCCGCCTCTGAGCAGGTGTCTGAAGCTGGGCAGAGCCGCTGCCTGTCCTCACCTGAGGCTGCTGGGGCCCTGGCGGAGTCCTGGGGCTGAGCTCATCCGCCCTGTGAGACAGCTCGGGGGCATGGAAAAGCAAGGACAGGCCGGGCACCAGCCTTCCCCCCAGCTGTTTTCCATAAGGTTCCACTTCTGAGGTTGCTGGCAGATCTCGGAAAAGATCTGAACCAACCTCGCATAATGTTTTCCATCAAACCCACAATTAAGTAATCCTCTTCTCTTAACTCATGAACTGCACAAGAAATGTTTCTCCTGTCACTTCCCAGCTTTCCTCCCAAGCAACCCAGCAGCAGGTCAGGCTGGGGTTTACCAGCTGTCACAGGGGCAGGGGAGACCAGAGGGCTGCAGTTCCTCCCCTGCCACACACGGATGGAGGGGACATCATACCACTTAATTCTTCAGTTGCCCTGTAAGGTCACCATTGCTATGCTAATGTTACAGGAAAGGAAAATGAAGCTCAAAGAAGTTAAAGCAACTTGTCCCCAAACTCAGGGTTGCTCCACGGAGGCCCACGGAGGGAGTCAAATAGGATCATGGGCAAAGCAGTTTGAGTGTCAAAACACCATACCTGGACTTCCAGTCTTCTGGTGAGGTATTTCCCCAGTGACCACCAGGGCATATTCTGAAAGCCCACTGTTAAGCACAACACATTTATTTTGTGATTGAAAAAATTAATGGCTCCTAGAAAAGGATGGGTGCCACTTCCTCATGAGGTCTCCTGAATGTTTCCTGCCTGTAGTTTTGTTGCATATTCTATCCTATTTTATGTACTGACCACAGAGCATCAGACCCAGCTCTGTTCATTCCATAGACAAAGGGCTTATAGAGTACCCTCAACTGCTACAAAGGTGAGTGAGGGCTAGTCTCCATCTCCACCTACCATACTACTCTAAAAGGAAGGGTGGAGAAGGCAGATTAAAATGCTAAATCCTAGAAAACAAACCCAAGTTCAGTGAAAATACAGGGATGCTGTATTGGGTATGCTATGTCCCGCCATGTCCTCACATACTTTTGATGGGGCTAAGTCTGACACTTGCTTGTGTTCAGTTTGTTGTCTAGCACCAGGATTGGCAATGTGAGTGCTGTACCCGCCCAGGGGTGGAGCTAACATACAGTGTAAGGGAAGGCGAGTCTTCCTCTTCTGCTCCTTCTCTCTCGCCAGCATGCCTTGCAGCATGCGGCTGCCATGAACTGCAGCCCCGCCACGCCATGCTGCCTTGGAGTCATTTAAGTATGGACTGAAACTTCCAAGAAACTGTAAGAAATAAACCTTTCCTTCTCTAATTTTGGGCGTCAGGTATTTTGTCTCGGCAATGAGCAAAAAGTAACTAAGACAAATGCAATACATTTTTACACCTCAGTCAGGCTGCATCAACTTAGTGTCTCTGAGGACCTTGCCTGGTACAAATGTCCTTCTGTATCCATGGGAATTGGTTTCATGACCCCCATGGATACTATACTCTGTGAATGAGCAACTCCCTTCTACCAAATGGAATGACATCATCTCTAGCTAACTTATACAGAGATGTGCAGCTGTGGCACTGGCAGGTGTGGGGGCGGACCGTACTCGTCACACCTTTTTCAGAGTCAGTGCGGCAGATGTGGCACCTGCCTTGGAGAAGGCAGTGTTCATCCCGAGAGCTCCTCAACTGGGACCCAGTGAGGCAAACTGACAAATACACTCAGTCAGGATATGGCTCCAAAGGAAAGACTAAAATTTATGACAGTGTGGACCAAGGCCGTGTTGTGTGGAGAAGCAAAGAGTGAAAAGGAACAGAGTCGACCGAGAAGTTCAATGCCTGATCCTGACTGTCCCATCCTGTGTGGGTCAAGGTCAACAAACCGCTCAGAAGAAGATGGTCCTCCTTAGTCGCAGATCTTAGTGCACCTGTACCACCCCTCTTTGCCCTCCCAGTCTGGAGTGTGCACCCTAATCGCCTGCTGTGTATCAGGCACCAGCTTAGGCACAGCAGCATCCTGACCCCTTGGCTATCTGAGGCTTGCTGACCACCAGCATGGAGTGTCAGACCTCCAAGCCTGCTGGCTGCTTCTCCCCAACCCTGCGCTGCAGCAGACTCACTACGGGGCCCAGGCTCTTATTGGGCTCCCTGGCTTCCTGCTCCACCCTCCTGCCTGCCAGGGACCCGTCAGACGCTTTCTGAACCAGGTGGCAGAGGCCAGATGAAGGGCCGACAAAGACTGAAGCCTAGGCAAGGCAAGAAGCAGCCTGGGGCAAGAGGCTGGTGGAGAGAGTTGCTGCAAATTGAGAGACAGAGCTGGAATCTCACAGATCAGGGAGCAGACGGGCCTGAAAGTCGGTGTGATGTCTCCTCCCTTTCTGACGGCAGTAAGGGCCCAAGATGAGCCCTCTGGAGAGCACTCGAGCTGAAAAATGTTCAAATCTTTTGTCACATTAATCTCTTTACTGCTAATCAATCCCCAGGAAATTGTATTAAATATGGCACTAAAAGCTTCACATACAAAGATGTTCACCCAAATTTAATTTATAGAAGGAAAAATTAGAAACGACCTAAATAACTGCCAACAGAGGAATGATTTGCTAAATGGTAGCATATCAAATTTAACAGACTATTAACCACTAAAATTACATTGACAGAGTGCTTTGAAAAATGACTGATTTGGCAGATGAAGATAAAAAAAAAAAAACAGTACAAGGGCCAGGGATATAGCTCAGCGACATAAGTGCCTGCCTGGCAAGCGCAAGGTCTTGAGTTCGATTCCAAGCACCAGGGAAAAAAAAAAAAAGACAGTACAAAGGATTTTATTTGGCATTAAAAGTTACTAAGCATTTACTATTTACATGGCTAGTCTAGCTACTGTATTTCATTTAAATAATGCCATAGATAGGTAACATTATTCTACTTTACAGACAGGAAATCGACCTAGAGAATAACCGGGCAAATTGCCCAAGGTCACAGCTAATCACAGATGGGACTGCATCAAAAGTCAAGGGTGACTCCAAGCCTGTGACCCTCCAGCAAGCCTTCCTCTCCCTATTAACACTACCACAGCTATGCTGCATTGAAAATGAAAGAACCCCCAGTTCGGAAAAGAAATGCAGGCCAGAACTATCAAACACAATGATAAGAGTCACTGTAACTACCTTCTCTCTACTTTTGCTCTTCTAAGTTTTTTTAAATAGCATGTTGTACTTTTACTTGAAAACATTCTCGGAGCAAGATTGTTAGAAGGGTGCTACGGAGAGCTCCTATTTCTACAGTAGTTCTCCCTCATATGAAGTTTTGTTTCCCATGGTTTCAGTTATCCACAACCAACTGCTGTCCAAAAATAATAAATGGAAAATTCCAGAAATTAAGCATTCAAAAACTTTAAATAACTTTTATTACAGTATGTTGTTATAATTGTTTTATTTTATTATTGTTGCTGTTAATCTTCTGCTGTGCCTAGCTTATATTAAATGCTATCACATGTATGTAGGTACAGGAAAAAGCATCGTACACAGAAGGCTCAGCACCACTGCGGTCTCAGGCATGGGTGGGTGGTCTCGAGACGAATCTCCCACAGCTAATGGGGACCACTGTAGGCTGACGTCCTCCATTTCATCAGGAGACTGCTGCACACTGGTACCCACCTGGGACTACATCAATCCTCCACCGATGCAGTGGGGTAGGATTATTCCCCTCTCAGCTGTGGGGCTTAAAGAAGGGAAGAGGAAACCCCAGTCCAGACATCCTGGCTACAAACCTGTGCTCCTCCTCCGCTCCCTACAACCCCACTGCCCAGAGGTGCTTGGTTCCCTGGCCCTACACCTTCCGATCAGCTGAGCGCTCCGAGCACTTGTTTACAAACATGCTGCTGACCACTGGTCCCTGAAGAAGAGGTCAAGGTGAAGTGGGTTTTCTGGACGAGGTTAACCACGCCCTGCATGCTCAAGTCCTACCCTCCACTCCTCCTCCACCCTGTAGCTTTGGGGAGGCCTGAGCCTCAGCTGGATGGGGCAACAAGAGGTTCGAGGAGCACAGCTGAAGGCAGCACAGATATGTGAGGCTGCGGGAGAGACAAGGTGAAGTCAGTGGAAGGGACTGGGGATGGTTCAGGAACAAGGGCAGGCAGGCAATGGGTGGCCTGAGTTCAAGAGAGGAGAGGATGGCAGAGCAGAGGACAGCGTCAGACCAAGAGTCCTCCACACTTCAGCCCAAGGAGCATCTCTTGCTACCCTTAAAATTCAGACAGTTCCCGTGCTGAGGCCTGCACCCTCAGGCACACGCATCTTCTGTGGTGTCCTGTGATTGCATCTCTGAGCCAGTGGGTTTATTTTATAAGGACAAAAGTATTTCTAGGAAGCGTATAGTCAAATTTGTAGCCTGCCTCTACCAACTGTTCAGGACTGGTGAGTGTTCATTTCTGCATGCTATTCTTGTCCCAGGCTTATTATTTCCATATTCTCCCTCACTCTTTTCTGGTTCACCCCTCCACTCCAATAGAAGATTGTTATACACTTTGATCTATATGATGCATCCTTAAAGGGGGCAAAATCACCCCTAAGAGGTTAAAAACTGGTCTACTCTTTTTACGTATAAAGCTCCTACATGTGAATCTATAGCACACAAAGACAGAGTACATCTGGAGCATTAGATTTCATTGAGGGGCTCCCTAGGGGATAACGGGAAAAAGGGGCTGAGCATCAGGGATGGATGAGTTGGCCGTGCACTTGAGTGGCCCGTCCACAGATCCCTTCCCATGGCAAGATGGTCAGACACACCACTCTCAGAAATTAGGCAACAAGCAAAAGTTCAGCCACCTCTTCTACTGCTTGGCTACGTCCCACGTGCTCCGGGCAACTAAAACCTGCGTTGTGACCTTTGCTTCCATCTCTGGAGCCCAGCAGCTCTCCCTTTAGTGGCTTACAGAATAACCTGCATAGGGACAATGTGTTCCAAGCAGAGCCCTTGGGCTCACCCTGGCAGATCTAGGTGCCCATGGGATCCTGACGGCCCACTCTATGGAGCCTCCACTCGGGATGCAGGCACGCAGGTGGCTAGCATTTCACCTCAAACTTCAACAGAAGGGGTCGGGGGGGACTGATTTGACTTCATTACAAAAGACCTCCACCCCACACAGTCCATTAATCATGCACCAGGGTTCACTATATGTATGGGGGCTGACTGGCTCTGGATTGCTCCGGAAACAGTCCCTCGCCCTGTGTGCTGTCAGGGCAGCACTCCTGTCCTCTGGCCCAGGAGTAGGGCATTCAACGGGCTCAGTGGACTCCGCTCGCCCTCACTGCTTGCGGGTGATGCAAGCCCAGTGTGACAGGCTATGGAAAGTATGTTCAGGTGCCTGGCTCCCCTCAGCCTAAACTCAAATCAGGATCCAGATTTGATTTGATTTTCCTTGCCTGCCTGGCTCAGACTGTTCCAGGCTTATTTTTCACTCCCCCGTCTGGCTTGCCAGGGTGTGGAGCGGGGTCGAGCCAAGCCCTTCACACTGCACAGGCAGGCCTCCCTCCCAGGGTGAGACGGGACGTGGCCCCCACCCCAGATCCCGGCAGGCCCTGCCTCATGCTGCCTGCAGGCCCGCTGGGGCTCTCTGGTGAGAGGCACCTGCACCTCACAGAGGAGCCGCCTGGGGACTCAGTGTGTCACCAAATGAGAGACAAACAGGCAAGTCCATTCCCCAGCTTCACAGTCACGAAGCCAGCTGTCAGGACACAGGTATCTATTCACTTCCACTGTCCCTGCCCCTTTCACTTCAGAGTCCATGAGCAGAGGCAGGGGACAGGGACTAGACTTGAAGGGGTCCTATGTCCCTCACAGCACCCAGTATTCAGGACTGCAGAGTGTGGCACAGGCGTGGGAGGAGCAAATCTAGAACTGCAGCAGTTTCAGGCTGTGAATCCTCTGAATGTAGGGAGAGCACCATGGACCTCTGTCACCCTTTTATTCTAAAGGTCCTACATGGGACTAGTATTGCAGAAGCAAACCGACCTGAACTGCCTCACACGGTCAGCCTTGAGTGCCACAGCTGTTCCACGTCACAAGGGGTCAACTGGTGAGCACACTGAGAGGACAACTAGGTCCCTACCCCAAAATCCTGTCTACATTTGGTTCTTATGACATCATGGACTGCTGGAGCAGGCAGGGGCTCGGAAGTCATCTGGTTTGATCTCCTCATTCCACAGATGAAGAAACTCAAGGCCAGAGGTCAGACTGCACTAGAGACTGATACCCAGGCACAGGACTACGCGGCCAGCCCTCCCTCCAGATCACACCAGTGGTGTGAAGAAGAGCCAGGTCTGTGGTCATCGACAGGCTGCCAGACAAAGAAGGCTGACAAATGGCATGTGAGCATCATCAGGCTGACTGCAGGGCCCTGATGGACTGTATTTAAATCCATCTTCACTCAGTGATGGGTGGGGCTCCATCCTAGAGGCCTTGGGGAACTCACAGAGGAGGAAGGGCTTTCTCTCAAGGGGTTGTCGTTCTGGTGACAAGTTCCTGAACATCCAGAACACAAAGCCAAAGGTGTGCAGCACAACAGGAAAGGACCAGCAGGATGGGCTCCCTGGAAGAAGTGACATTTGGAAGAAGCTGGTCAGTCTCTGATAGACCTGGGGTGTGGACTCCAGCTAGAGAAGAGGACAGACGTCTAAGGGGACCCACTCAGAGATCCTGGTGCATGACACAGGGCTGGATAGCAGGGCAGTGAGTAGAGAGTTGGGTAATGGAAACGACCCTGCTTGGCTGAGAAAGTTAAAAGCCAGGCAGCAAGCCTGGACTCAAAACCGCAGGAAGATTCCGGTCCAAAAGAAGCACCTGAAGCCACTTGTCAGGAAGGACTTCACCAAAGAGGTCCTGCAGCCTGGGAGACACAGACGGGCAAACACCTGGGAACGTGAGGCCACAAGTCTTCAGGGCCTCTGCCCACCCACAGATGGAGGGAGAGACTCGATTGAGAGAAAGCAATTGGATGGCAGGCCCCATTCCCTATCTGGCTTTCCAGGACAGCACTGTCCCGAGAGTCCGTGGTCTTCCCTGCACACAGGTCACCCCGCTGAATTCTGCAAAATGTTCTCCAAGTGACAGGAATGGGGGAGAGGCGATTAGTGGTCTCGCTGCTCTCACCCCAGAAGGGCGCTGTACACTGTGAGATGCTACGCAAAGCACAGCGTATTATTAAAGCTAAGATGTCATCAGGATAAACTGTAAAGGAAACTCTACCATCAAGACACAAACAGACCCAGAATAAGAGAATAAGATGCTAGAAATGGAAACAACTGTCTGAATCATTTGATTCAACTCCCAACGTGGTTCATAGGTCTCAAAGCACCAGTCCTCACAAATGATGGCTCAGCCTCCTCACCCATTCAGCTCTAAACCTCAAGCCTTGAGCTCCCAGTAAAGTGCACAGTAAACATTAATTGAGTAAATCGAATCCAAACACTCGAAATCTGTCTGGAATAAACAAAGAACATTACTTGAAGAAGGCAAGAGAATATTTAGAAAATTTGCGAACTGAACAAAAAAAATCTCTCTTTTTCCAGGCACCTACTGGGAGCTGGCACTGAGGTGTGTTTTTAAAAAATAAGGTATGTGAAACAGATCACATACTATAATATCTAAGTCACAGAATTTCAGAACTCAAATGGCCTTTTAAGGACCATCCAAACCATGACGTTATAGAAAGGAATCTAAAATTCAGGGAGGTGTAGTGGTTTGTTGAAAGTTTTAAGGCAACTCTGTAGTAACTGCAGCCTCAGTCCAGAGATCTTTCCACAGCACATTATGTTAATCATCTAATTGAATTCTAAACTGTAGCATGCAGAGTATAAGCCTCCTGGAATGTGGCAATAGAAGAGAACACAAGGCAATGGATTAGCTGGCAAAAGCTTCACAGAAGAGGAAAAGGTTAGTTTTCTGTTTCCTAACTAGATAGCTCATTAGTTGCAAGATCCTCCAAGGTGTCAGTCATGTTTGCTTTTTCTTTGTATTTTCAGCATCTTGAGCACAGAAGTTCAACTTGTGGTCATTAAAAAACAAAAACAAAACAAAACCCACAGAAGTAGCATCTTTAAATTGCTAACTCTGAATTCAGAAGCAGTGACATACAGTAGGGGACCCGGACATATCCAGTTCCGTGGAACTGTACGAATGGGGCGAATGACGTCCCACCTCCCAGGCCCGTGCCCCTCAGGGCCTCACTAATGCCCAGTCGAGTGGCACACACAGTGCAGTAATAACTCCAATCAGGGCCAGCTCGCGGCTCACTGTGTCACTCAAGCTTGCTTCCATTTTGAGACAGATGCTCAGTAGAATGGGAAACAGTTAACGCAGCAGGGGCCACCGGCCTTTTTAGCAGACACGGACCTATCTGGACAGCGCCAGCTTCTTTTGTCTGATAGAAAAACTGTCACCAAGACATTTTAAAAACAGACACTCAGAGAACTTCCAACAAAAAGTGCTGTTCACACACTTCCAAATCCTCTTCAAGCTTCAAGTAGTGAACACATCGGTGATTTTATGTGCCGCTATCTGTCTGTATACGGTGTCCTTTCCACTTATGTTATTCACACACATTTCCACTTCTGGAAGGAAGGATCAGAAATGCCACAGACCCGATGACGTAGTATTTGTCATACTGAAGTTTATTTAATGATCTTCCTCTGAGCGCAAACTGGCTCCTCTGTTTGCTGTTACGAAAAGTGCTCGGAACATCTCTGTGCTAGCTACATTTTCCCTTCTCCTTTGAGAGTTAAACTAGTGTCAGAAGTGGGATCCTGGGTGCCGCACACCCATGGCTTCACTGCCCCATGACACCCTACCAGGCTGAGCCCCAAGAAGACTACACTAATCCTTAGTGTTCCCAGCACAGGAAACCTGTCTCCTCACAACCCAGCCCTGGGCTCTTGGCAGCTTTTTGCTAGTCTTTTTGCTAGTCTTGGTAGCCTTTTTGTTAGTCTTCCAGGTGCATAAGTACTTGAAAGGAACTTTAATTTCCATGTGTTTAATGGCCAGCAGTGTTGGTGGTGCATTTTCATGCAGTTACATGTTTTCCGTGCCCAAACTTTGTCTACCTTTTTTTTTCAATTTAAATTGTTTCTTCAACTTTGAACATTTACCAGACAGAATCTGGACACTGAACTCAGAAAGTTATACCAAATATTTTTATAGGCATTTTATTATAGTTTTTAAATTATAAAGCTAATTTCTATCTACAACTTAAAAATCTCAGCAATATGGATATGTATGAAGTAAAAGTGGAAAGCTGAGGATATAAATTGGCAAAGGGTTTCTTTCCCTCTTACTCTTATCATTTTCATACTTCTCAGTAATATTCTGTATTTATTTCTTTTTTATTAAGTGACACAAATATGAAACCTGTACATAGTAACAGGGTACTATATGTTTTGATAGATGTACACACTGTATAATCTTTGAATCAGGTTAAATGTATCTAGCTCCTCAACATTGATCATTTTTTAAGCTGAAAACTTTCAAAATGCTTTCTTATAACTTTACGAAAGGTATAGTATGCTATTCTTATTATCTACTGTTCCCCTACTCAGCACGTCTGGCTGCTGTCTAACTGTGACACTGTGTCTGCTGGTCAACCGCTCCCCACCTTCCCTTCCTCCCACTGGTGTCCACCATTCTCCTCACAACTCCCTTGGGTCTAGTTTCTTTTTAGTGATGAAGATTTAACCAGGGCCTTCACACAGCGCTGCATCCCAGCCTTTTAAGTTTTATTTGCTTATTTTTAGACAGATCTTGGTAAGTTCCTAAATTGCCAGGCTGGGCCTTAACTTGTGATCCTCCTGTCTCATCCTTGCAGACTGCTGAGATTCCAGACTATGCCACCACGCCTGGTTCCTATTTTTTGATTTAAGAATTTAGACATCACTTGTCCCATGACAAATGATGAAGCATTTCTGTGGCTTACACTGCTCTTCTCTTTCCAACTTGTTTTCATTTTTAGATCTCTTGCTGGGCATTTATAGTGAGATCACAAACTCAAATGTCCCCAGAGTTTGGGAAGGAAACCCAAATACAGAAAGTGGATCTGGACAAGAAACATCTGGAGGTTCTTCTTGCCCATTTCCTGCTGTTCCACCATGAACGGGAAGGAAAGAAAAACAGCAAAGTCAAAATGGGCAATAGGCACTTGACCATTGTGTTAGGAGGTGGCTTGGAATGAGGAGACTAGCAATGTGGGCAAGACGTGGACAGCACCCACTGAGCCAGTGTGGCCATATGGAAATGGTGACAGATCTCATTTTTATGAGCAACCACTCATAAATTGTATAGTAAGCTTCCCATTTGTAAATCATAGCTCAAACTTTTAGAGAACACCACCAGTCAAATTCGAAAGGTCTCTGTACCAAGTCTGGCTAACGAGTTGACCGTTTTTTACCTCTATCACTACAGTTTTAAGTCATACACTTAAACCTCTGTTCCTTGACCCATTCATTTTAGATGCTATCTCTTCTCTTGCCATTGGGTAAGATGAAGATTTTAGTGTTCCTATACTTTTCTTTTCCAGCCTCTTCCTTACTGTTCATCACTGCTTTACTTTTTCAAAGCTTAAGAATTTATTTTCTGTTCTGTAACTATACTTGACACTATTGAGCTGTACCTACAGGTTGATCTTAAAAACAGAACAATTTTCTTAATAGCAATATTATACCGTATACATGTTGGTCTCAAACGTCTGGTGGCCATGAATGAGCTATTTACAACCATTGACTGAAGAATTAGTTTCCCAGGGTAGGCAGCCATGGGGGATCTTATGCCTCTCGGGTGTGGTCCTGCCTCCCTGAACAGGGGGCTCCACATGGGGCACGTCTCTGGGCAGACTGACTTAGCATCTGTCTGTGAAGGGAGGGGACAGCACATCTGATGATTTCCACTTTATGGTAACATAAAAGACTTTTTTCTTTAGATATTGATAATATCTACAATAGGAGCTTCAGTTTGGTCTTTATAAATGGTTAGCAAACCATTCAGATGGCTAACAAACCATACAAATGGAAAATCACCCTGATTTCTATCCCACAGTCTACTTATACTCTTGGAATTCTTTAATCTCAAAAAGGCCTTCCCCTTGTCTGTTCTGGTGGGCAGAGCCTTAGAGTAGTGGTGGAGAAACTATGGTATCTGTGCTGCATTGGGCTTTTCGTTATCACTGAAAGCTCTAAAAGGTTCACTATCATTGCTATAGAGTCTTCAATGCAATCCCAAGAAAATTTCTCAGTCACTAATGCTGCTTCTCCTGTGTCTAGTGCAGCTTTGAATTTACTCTCTTTGGAATTTTTTTTTCTACTACGGGGAATTGTACCTAGGGCATCATGCATGTAGACAATTGGTCTATCATTGAATTACACCCCTAGCCCTTTTTATTATTTTTAGACAAGGTCTTGTTAAGTTCCCCACGTTGACCTCACACTTGTGATCTTTTTGCATCAGCCCTTGGAGTATCTGGGATTACAGATGTGCATCCTCATTTGTCCTCTGTTTATTCTGTGGCATATTTGCAGGGGAGGAGTTTAATAAGTCTGTTTGCTGCACCATTTTGAGCCTGAGTAGCCACCAAATGCCAACAGTTGTAAAGTTTCAGCAATGCTTGTCCTGTTTCCCACCCTCCTGCTTTGGGAACTCTGTGGTAGTGGAAATCCAGGGAGCACATTCAAGCTTACTGGGAAACTGATGTTAGCTTTCTTCACGAAAGATGAAGGATACATAGTCTCTCAATAAGAGATGAAATTGTTCTTCAAATAAACATGTCCTA
Source organism: Dasyprocta punctata (assembly GCA_004363535.1). NCBI lineage: Eukaryota > Metazoa > Chordata > Mammalia > Rodentia > Dasyproctidae > Dasyprocta > Dasyprocta punctata. Next base: position 35,566 of record RJWM01006325.1, read on the forward strand.
AGTAAATTCTCAAGAACCCACTGCTTTATTTCTATTGTGAATGGAACAACTGTTTTCAATATATCTTCTAACTGTGGATCACCAACACACAAGAACTGAATGAAGTATGCTCAGTCCTGCCCAACAGGACTTTTGGTGATGATGGAAATGTCAATAATGTGCACTGTCCTGAACAATAGCTATTGGTCTCGTGTGGCTATGGGGCACTTTTAACATGGCTAGGGTGACTTAAGAAATGAATTTTCAATTTTATTGCATTTTAATTAATCTTAATTTAAACAGCCACATGCTGGTGACTCTTATTCAAAACTTATTCCCATGAAGGAAGCAAAAGATAATAGACAACAACTGACAAAATTATAAATTGATATGGAGTAAGACAGTCATTCTTGTATTCTAGACATTCAGAGGGAACAACCAAAAGTTAGAAAAGCTCCAGAATTCCATCTATAATGTGGATCAATCTGGTGACATAAAGAAAGAATGCTAAATAACACAAAGTAAAAAGAGCAAGTTGCAAATCAGTAAATGCACATTTGGAAGGATGAATGGGTAGGGCAGAACTCAGGAGTCAGGAACCAGTCTTCACGCCACTCCAGGCTGCAATTTAATCTCTAAGTTCCTACAGTACAAACTACTTATGGAACTTGAAACATGGTCACATCCTGTTGTTTGATATGTACACATCCTCCTCCAGATCTATACTACCAAGACTCCTGAGACCCAACAGCAGGCCAGACTCTTACTTTGAATTTCTTGAGGCACTAATCATGGCAGCTGAACACTTCTGAATTAGGAGTGAACTGGGAAGACAGTTCTGGGAAAAAGAAGCTACTTGCTATGTTTTGGATCTGGAGCATCCTTGAAAGGCTCATGTGTTGAAGATTTGGTCCCCAGTGCAGCCATACTTAGAGGTGGGACTTTTGGAAGGTGATTGACTCATGGGGTCTCTAACTTCATCAATGGATGGAGCCACTGGCAGATTCAAAGTCTGACAGCATTAGTGGGAGACGACAGACACTTAGGAGGCTGAGCTTAGTTGAAGAGAGGTCAGGGGGTGTGGCCTTGGGGCCTACATTTGGCCCCCAGCCCCCTCCTCTCTGTCTCTCTCTCTCTCTGCTTCTGATCCCCATAAAGTGAGCAGCTTTTCTTCCATGATAGCCTACCTCACCACAGACCTGGAAATAATGGAGTCAGCTGACCAGGGACTGAAATCTCTGAACCTGTGAGCCAAAAACCCGCTTTGTCCTTAAAGTTGTTATTCTCATGTGGTTCATCAGAGCACCAGAAACATACCCCTGCCAGTCAAAGTGAAAACTAAGGAATCCCCTACCTTTCTCGGTCAGGTCTCCTTATGTTCCCTTCCCCTGCTCTCCATGCCATAAACATGGACACACCTTGGGAAGGCCAGGCTGACCCCGAGGCCCCCATCCAGTGACAGAGGGCCCAGTGTCAGGCTGAAATCTCAAGAGGCACTGAAGTGCACTGAGGGTGCATCTTAGAGGTAGAGCACTTGCCTAACACGTGTGAGGCCTTGCGTTCCATTCCAAGCAGTGCACCCACCAAGGCACTAAAGTATTAGCTCCTCAAATCTATAACATAGTTAGGGCCTGTGACCATGTTTGCTATTTTTTTTTTTAAATAAGAATACTTTTCAGGGCAAAGGGGAAGAAATCTCCAGTAATTTTAGTATTTTTTGCACCATCAATTCTTTTCATACTGAACTCTAGGCGGAGAAACCAGCACAGCCACACCGCAGCCACCCACCTGGACCACAGAGCAGCAAGAGGCATCAGAGTCAGCGACTGCCTCTGGGCCCTGGCTCCACGCACACAGAAGCCCCAGCCAGCACCAAGACCCGACCACGCCTCTCATCAGAGTGGTGTAGCTCCACCTTACCCACTTCCTGTCAGGGGTGGGGTGGGGGGTGGCGGGGTCTTTCTCAGCCACAGAACCCCAGCACAAACAAATGCCCTAACCATGCCACTCAGGCCCCCAGTGACTTCACACAGAAAGAGGTCCATGCAGGTCCTGGGGCGTACTCAGACCCACCCAGCAGAGAGGTCCTGGATCCCAGGTGCCCAGTGCATAGGGGACAGTTTGATGCCAGTGGGCATAGACCTCCTGCCCTAGGAGATGGTACAGCTGGAGAAAGAAACACAGGTTTCTAGAATTTGACCTCAGGGCAGGGGTTCTGAGGTCTAAAATCAGTACTGATCAGATAACAAGACAAAAGATTATGAGTTTTGGAAAATATAATCTTCTTAAGTTTTGGGCTTGCAGAGACAAAAAAAAAAAAAAAAAGTAACTGCAGCCAATACAGACCTAGTCAAGTGACCCTGATTACGTAGCATTGCTCCATGAAGCCATTAGCGTACCACACACCTCTACAGGGATGGCTGCGTCCTCCCCCAGGCCTGTCTGCTTCAAGTCAAATGGCCAGAGCCAGGGAGGTGTGAGATCTTCTAGAACGTTTTAACTTGCAGGGCCACATTCTACTCAGCATACTGCAGCCTAGCACTGAGTAAAAGTGGTAAGTTCTGAAAGAGTTTCTCAGCTCCCCCTGCTGCTATGTCTTCTCCCATATTTAACACCAATATTTAAGGGGATACTGACTCCATATGCCTCTCATGAGATGTTCACCAGTTAGGAATCATTCTTACAAAATTTCCTATGTAGATAACTGCAGCCAAAGATCTCACGGTGAGGAGTCTTTCGCCTTAGGATTTTTGTCTCTTCGCTACCGATTATCTCCGTTCCCTCTGCTATGTTTTCTTCCCGCCTCCAACCAATTCTTAGTGCGCTGGCTTCTTTCCTCATGGTTTAAAAGTGGCTCTCTGAGCACAAGGTAGGAAGTAGGCGGGGAGTGGAATCAGAGAGCACCAGTGATGAGAGCAGGGGAAGGGGGACTGGCAGCGGGTCAAGGCTGGCTGTCCAGAGCATCTTCCATGAAGTGGGAAAAGCCCTAAAGGATGCGAAGGACTGAGACCCACAGAAATGAGGTAAGTCACTCTCGTCTTCCTGATAGGAACCAGTGCTTTATTGGAGGAAGGGGCTCAATTAGTCTTTTGTACAAAAATAGATGTAAGAAGGAAATGGCAGGTAGGGCGGCGGTGGCAATGTTTGCCTCTTTCAGTACGAGTGAGCCCACTTGCCCCACCAGCTCTGTGGTGTAACTTGCTCACACTTCTGGTGTCCACTGTGTTTCCTGGGGTGGGTGGAGCTCACGTCTGAGACATCCTTCATTAGGGGTTGCCACTCTGGAGAGGGGCCAGGGAGGTGGCCGAGGTCCTCAGGCAGCGGAAAGGAAGAGGCCTCCTGGGCTGTGAAATGGACCCGTGGGGACAGAACTGAATAATGAAGGCACAATTTTAAAAATGCTTGCTCTGAAGAGCTGCAGGAGCCCAGTCCCAAGACAGCTGAGGCCCTGTGGAGCTGAGACAGACAACAAGCCTCAGGCTCTGCTCTTAGCAGGCTGTGTGCCCAGTGGGAGGCCAGCTGCTGTGAGCAGGGTCAGGAGGCAGCGGCAGAGGTCACCAGGTCCAGGGGCACCCGCTCTGGGGTCCCAGTCTTTCATAGCTAAAAACTCCTGCTCAAAGCCATAACATTCCATGGCAATGACCCTTGCTTTTTACTCCTGTGAGGGCATCAGGGCAGGAAAGTCCCCACCTCACCTTCCCTTCTGGTATTGAAATAACCAGCCTCCTCATTCTGGGTTACTGGAGGTGGTGCTTCCCTGGAACAAATGTCGCTTTGTGTTTTTTGCTGCAGAAACGACACACACCTGCAGCACACTAGTTTATGGAGCACTTTCTCCGACAGCTCCTCCCCTGCAGTTAGTCAGACTCTGTCCAAACACTCTGCTGGGAGAGTCCCTCTGTGCCATGATGCGCCACTGTACTGCCAGGCACTGTTCTAGGTCAGTCTCTGTCAGGTGGGCAGTAGAAAGGAGCCCTGCACTCAGCTCATCAAATGCACAGAATGTGCATCAAATGACCTACCTTCCAGCTCTCCTCAAGGTCCCTCTACCTCCCCACTGTGCTGTGGGCCAGGAACCCAGCCTCAACACAGGGGCCTTCAGTTACTCCAGACCCAGTCGGCAGCAACGCTGACTGCAGTATTCTTAAAGTGTAGCATTTTCCTTGTGAGCATCAGACTTGATTTATACCATCAGCACAGCAGTTGGAAGCCTGTCCTGGAAGCAGGTATTAGGGCTCTAGTCCCTCCTTATTCCTCTCTCTGTTCTCTGGTCACTATGAGATGAGCAGCTTTCTTTCCTATGTGCTCCCCCCCATGATGGTCTGCCTTGCCATGTGTTCAAAACATTAGGTCAAGCCATCAATCGTGGACTGAGACCTCTGTAGCCATGAACACAAATAAACCTTTTCTCCCAGTAAGTTGATTTATCTCAGGCATTCTGTTACTCTAACAGAAATATGACTGACAGATCATTGTGAATGCCTCAAATGACACCAAATTGTTCACTTTAAAACAGTTAAATGTATGTTATGTTAATTTTGACTCAGTAGGAAAAATGCTGCATTGCTGTACTTTTGGACTTCATGAAGTTCCTTTTATCATCAGCTTTTCTTCTCAGACCAGAAATGGCCAGCTGATTTTCCTCAGATAGCGAAACCTGAGATTCACTGAAGGCATAAGACCCCAGGTGTGTTCATTCTGCACAAGTCCCAAATCACACAGCTCAAAGGCAGCAATGAAAGCAAGGGTACCATAGGGTGGGAGGAAGCTGCACTGTCTCTTTACCTCCAGGTCCGTGTGAAATAAGGAAGAGCTCATCTCTCAGAAACAGCATGGCAGGAGGCTGGGGTGAAGATAAGACCAACTTTGCTAAGGCATTTCTTCAATTTCTTCTTAGTTTTTAATGGGTATAATTCAACGTTTTATATCTATGAACTACATGCCCAAAAGAAACTCTGTGCCCATTAGCCATCACGCTCCACACCCTGCTCCTTCCTGCCCCATTCCTGTCTCGAGAGATGTTCCCATTCTGGGCATTTGAATATATGAAACCATGCAGTATTCGTTATTTTTGACCAGCTTCTCAAAACTGAAAACGTTTCCAAGGTTCACTCCTACTCAAGAGTGAATCAGTGCTTTTCATCACCTACTCGATCTCTGAGCACCCAGCATCTTCCTGTCACTTCTTTGCTGCCCGCTACGGAGATGAGGAGATGGTGGTGACCAGAGGAGGACAACACACAGACCTCGTGGTGGGAGAGGCCATGAACGGACCCAGCATTTCCCCGCCATCTTTTCTGACTAGGCACAATATCAGGCAGTCTTACTGCTATTCTTTGATGTCCCTGTCTTCTCCTACTTGTCACTCCTACAAAGTGACAAGGAAATGTCACATCGTGTCCATTTGGAGAAGAAGAAATAAAAGTCTCATAAAAGAATAGGAGTGAAACAGGGGGTCCCATCCCATAATCGCTCACCCATTACTCAAGGTCAAGTAACCCAATATTCCCACCAGGGAAAAGGCAAGAGAAAATTAGTGGGCTCTCAGTTGTCCAGATGTGGGGCACATATTTAAACCCAAGCTGTATTCTTTCTGCCATCAGGCCACGTCCTCTGTGAGTAGGCAGCACGTACTCAGAACACAACCAGAACCCAGAACGTCAACACCAGGCATCTCAGGATGGCCAGTTTATGTGCTCCTTTCCATTCCTGGCTTCTCCAACAGACCAAATCCCTCGTAAACTAAAGAAACAGAGCAAAGTGCTACTTCAGTTACACGAAGGCCCAAAAGAAGACCAAGTCTTTGACGACTTCTGGCCTGCTGAAGAAAAGCTTCCAGAAGGAGCGACAGCCCTGCCCAACCCACGGCAAGCCTCGCGTCCAGCCACACTGCTTACCCTCCCTTCGAACTTGGCTGTGGCTCCTTCTTTGACGCAGAGGTTCCGAGGGGGCAGAGTGAAAGCAGGGGCCTCCATCAGTGGCGTGGAGCCCATCCTTGAAGGATCCACAGTCAGGGAGGCTTTGGGGACATGCGACGAGGCAACAAGCTTCACGTCTCCCATGGTCTGCAAACAGAAGAAAGGGGGCTGGGTCAGAGACGGCCCTGCACGGCACCTTCGCCCTCGAGGCGGCATGGCCCAGCCTGAGGGTGCCCGGTCAGCTCAGGGTTCACCACAGGCTTGGTAACTTCTCCGCAGGAGGCCCCAGGGCGCAGCAGAGCCTGTGGCCATGGCTACCTCCTCAGAACCCTCGGAGGAACCTTCTGTCTCTCCTAGGTCCCTGGTTCAATGACAGGTCACTCAAATCTGCACTGATGAGTCCCTGGCCCTTCAGAATTGCCATTTACACGGAGTGACTTGTGTAGGAGGTAAAGGCTGTTGAACTACAGGAGCTCACAGGCTACAGAAAAATGGCACCCGTGCTGCAAGAAAGGAAGGAGCTGGGGTTTTTATGGGGAAGAGGGGAGAGAATTTGGACAGAACAAACTGGTAACTAGGTTGTGGAAAAGGCTCAAAGGTTAGAAAACTTCAGAAAGGGAAGCATTTTCTGCTTAAAACAGGCCCAACAGGGCCACTTGCCCAAGGGCACAGGGCCACTTGCCCAAGGGCACAGGGCAAAATGATATCATCACTGACAAGAATACCTTAAGCCCGGACTCCTGGTCCAGGGCCAGGATGAAACCCGGCATGATGTGGCTGCCAGGCTCGCAGGAGCACAGGGACTGACGCAAGAGGACAGGATATGTGGCTACCTGCTGCAGCCATGTTTGACTCTTTTGGAATGTTCACTTATTCCCAAGTTTATATACATTTCATGGTAAACCCTGGAAAATACCAACGTGCAAAAATAATAAATCATTTATGGAACACTCACTCTGTCCCAAACACTGTAAGAAAAATAATACACTATCATATTTGTTGTTTTTCACTTTATTTATTTTTATTTTTACTTTTTTTTGTGGCACTGGGGATTGAACTCACAACTTCGCACCTGCCAGACAGGCGCTTAAGCCATTGAACCAAACTCCCAGCCCTAGTTTTTTGAGGCAGGGTCACACTATGTAGCTCAGGCTGGCCTTGCACTCACGTTATAGCCCAAGTCGGCCTCGAACTCACAACGCTCCTCCTACCTCAGCCTCCTGAGTGCTGGGATTAAAGGTGTGCACCACCACACCCGGCTGTTTTTCACTTTATTAACTTTATTGTTGTTGTTGTTTTGAGACAGGGTCTTGCTATGTAGTTCAGGCTGGAGTTGAACTCACTATGGAGTACAGGCTGGCCTCAAACTCCTGGCAATCCTCCTGCCTCAGCCTCCCACATGCTGGGATTATAGGTGTGTGTGACCACGTGTATTTTATTCATTTTTGACTGACACATAATAATTGCATATATTTATGGGGGTACAATGTGATTATTTTTGTACCCGTATATGTTGTGCTATGATCAAATAAGGGGAGTCGGCATATCCATCATTTTAAGCACTTATTATATCTTTGTGGTAATAAAACTCAAAGTCCTTTATCCCAGCTATGTTGAAATGTACACTATTGCCAACCACAGAGCATCTACTGTGCAACAGAGCACTGGGTCTTATGCACCTATTTAACTGTAATAATCCAAGGTCATGTTAACATTTTGCAAATGAGGAAGCTGAGACTAAACAGGTGGAATAACTGACCCATTCCACAGCTGACGTGGGACTGAACCTGGATTACCAGGTCCAAGAGATATTTCTGGCCATGCCACACAGCCCAAAGGAGAAACATGTGAAGCCATCTACATTCTATTATGTGATTTTGTTTTCACTGATGTAGAAAAAGATCCATTTTACTTGGTGCAAAGAAAAAAATATATAGATGCTTCCTATTTTTTCTCACAATTTTTCTTAAAGTTGCTTTTAAAAAACTGGATTTAAAGTATTCCATTTTATGGGCATATGACTAGCTCCCTACTGAAGGTCACTTGGACAGTTTCTAAATGTTTTATAAGAAGAAATTTTGCCTCAGCCTTTTTGTGACAAAATCTCTCTCTGAATTCCTAATGATTTCCTTAAGATTTACTTTACCAGATATTGTGGCGCATCCCAGCACTCCAGCAGACTGAGGCAGGAGGACTGCACGTTTGGGCTCAGCCTGGGCAACTTAGTGACTTGGTAAGACTATCTCGGGGAAGAAAAAAGGGGGATGGGAGATAGTGCAGTGTGAAGGCCCTGGGTTCCACTCCCAGGACCCGAGTTCTTTGTTGTAAACAGAAGAAAGCAGTTTCGGCTCTCATAAATAAAGATGGGAATGAGGGTGGGGTGGCAGAGTCCCGAAGCCAGAGGACAGGGTCAGAAAACAGGCTGCAGTAGAAGGAAGGTAGACAGTCACACTGCGGGCACTGTCGCCACCACCGGGAACACATCCTAACTATGTCTCTTCCAGGTTCCAAGCTCATGTGGGGCCTTAGCAAACTGGGACAACTCCAGATGGGGACCACATCTCGCCACAAAATCCCCGGGGCCTGGCACATGGCAAGGACACATATCTGCTAGTGAGAGAGATGTCAGATTCTTAGTTTTTACTCCTCTGTGCAAAGCAAAGCTATGCTTTTCTCTGGCTATTCAGTCACACAAAATACAACAGGGCTGTATCTTTTGAAGTACAAGTTATGATACCAGAATCACCAGCTTTGTAACAGGTTTGACAAACCCGGCTTTCTCTTTCACTGATAAGGAATTAGCTTTGCAAACGAAATTCCTTTCCAAATGATGGGACTCCCCAGGCTCAGTGTAATAAGCAACAATAAAAGCAAATACTTAGCCAGCACTTTCTGCACATCAGGAACTGTACTAAGCATATCTGCTCCTTAAAACAACACTGTGAAACAAATAATTTCGTCATCCTGATTTCAGGGGTTAGCAAGCTGTGGCCAGTGGGATTAAGATATCTGCTGAAGGTAGTATATTTAGTAGGGGGCAAACCTGGCATCTGAGCCCAGTGGGTGGCACCTGAGCTCCTGTCCCTACCCACAGGCCCTCTTGCCTCCCATGGCATTCAGAGTTGGCTGGTGGGAAGAGGGTCTGAAGCCAACAGAAAAGGGGAAAAGTGGAGAACTGTTCAATCTACATGCATGGCAGACTTTTACAGGTAAAATTAAGATTTTTTGTATATCCAAATACACTGTCAGCAATATTAAAAGATGGCTGATAATCTGAGATAGAATGTTTACAATGAAAATGAACAATTAGAACACATAAGAGGAAATCATCCCAGCAGATGAACTGGCAGAGGATATGACCTGGACAGACCACGGAACACAAATCCCTGGTGAACAGATGAAGAGCCCAAGCAATAATCCAAGACCACAGGTTAAAAACAAGTCATTACTTTTAAGCTAACCAAACTGACATTTGGAAAAGAAAGACAGCACACAGGCAGTGGTGGTGAACCTCTGGCCCGTGTGCCGCAGTGAGCTGTCTGTATCACTGGAGGTCTCAGAGGTTTGCACCACTGGCCCACATACTGCAGGTGAGACCGTGGTGAGATGAGCATATCTGCTGAGGGGAAAGATAAATTCGTATGCTTTTAGGAAAGTAATTTGGAAAAAAGAGAGATCCTGAAAAACACTGTTCATCTCTTTTCTTAATAACCCTATACTTAGAGATACATTATTGGGAAAGAATAAGTGATGCAGTTTCAAGTTTATATGTAAGAACACTGGTTGCATTGTTTATTGCAAACGCTAGACATATTTTTTAAAACGTGGTTAAATATCCAACCAGAGAATTGGTTATATACAGTGGAATGCCAGGCCGTTAAGTGCATGAGTGTATATTTACATGTAAAATAATGACTTGAATGTAACAATACAGAAACGTTAAAGAACATGTCATTGTGGAAAATTTCACACATATAGAAAAGAGGAAAGAATGATAAAATGAGCAACCCAGACATGCACTATTTAGATTCAACAATTTTTTCCATATTTATATTACTGGGTTGTGTGTATGTTTGTAGAATTATCTCAAAATAGTCATGTATTATTTTTAGTTGGCACAATAATTGCATATCCTTAGGAGGCACAGTGTGATAATTGGAAACACATACAATGATCAAATCAGAGTAATTACTATCTTCTTAAACACGTATCATTTCTTTATGTTGGTAACTTCTGACTGTCTCTCTTCTAGTTTTTTATAAAATATATAATAAGTTGCTGCAAGCTGTCATTACCCTGCTACACTATGGAACATAACCTATCTAGCTATATCTTGGTCCCTGCTGTGGTGTGCATCCGAAATGCTCCCCCTGGGCTCGTATGTTGTTGGCTTGTGGGGCTACTGGGTGGTGGGGCCTAGTGGAAGGAGGTGAGGTCCTGACAAGGATATTGCGACCCTGCTCGCTCACCGTTCTCTTCTCGGCGGCCACGAGGTCAGCAGCCGCCCCTGGCACGCACTCCCCACCACGATGTGCTGCCTCACCACAGCTCAAAAGCCACGCAGCCAATGACCATGGGCCACAATCTCTAAAACTGTGAACCAAAACAAATCTTTCCTTTTACTAGCGAATTTTTTTAAGTGTTTTGACACAGCAGCAGAAAGCTGACCAAAACAGTGCCGATGACGCAGCCTCCCCCTGTATCTCTTACCCTACCTTTTCTCCACTAGAGTTATCCCTATTCCATGCTCCCTTTCTATGCAGAATAGACTTTTTTAGCTTCCCCACCAAGGATAACAAGTGGTGCTTGTCTTTCTGTGCCTGACTTGCTTCACTGAACATGATGCCCTCCAGTTCTAATTATTTCGTGAAAAATGACAGGATTTCATTATTCTTATTATTCTTATGGGCGAAAAACATTACAGTGTATATATATAGTATACTTTCTCTGCCCATCATCCATCAAAGGACACCATGGTTGACTCTATACCTTGGCTCTTGTGAACAATGTTGCAGTAAACATAGGAGTACAGATGTGTCTTCTCTTATATATTCCTAATGACAAGAATCAGGATATATTCATTCACTCAAAATACATTTACTGAGCATCAAAAGGGCCAACCTAGGTGCTAGGTACCCAGCAATGAATTACATGTGTGGGGGTGAGTGTTATGTGTGTTTGTGTGGTATGATGTATGGTGGATGTAGTAAAATAGGGAGGAAAGCAATGGAGTTCTTATATCTTACAGCATAGCTACCCAGATACACAGCCCGGAGGGAACACTGCTCCTTCTGCCTCCTCCACTGCCTCTGAGATGAGGTAACAGATACATGAGGCACAGCCAGGACCAGAGCTGGGGAGGAGGCAGAGCAGGCAAAATGAGAATCAGGCTTTTGTGACCCTGCCACGAATCTAGGGGCACTGCCACTTTCTATGTGGGGGCCAGGCCAGGTACTGTAGTTCCATTCTCTTTGCCTCCATTTTCTGTCAGTGGGAATACTACCCACCTCACAAGGAGGCATGGAGGATTCAAATGGAGCATACATAAGACCACAGCACAGAATCAAAGGCATTCAGTAAGTGGGAGCTGCTGATTGCCCGCCCTAAAGACCCAGACTGTCACCAAGGACAGTAAGAAGCCAGTTCTGCCTGGCTATCTTCAGGCAAGCTATCTGTACAGAAGGCAGATGGCAGAGTCCAGGAGAAGGCCAGGAGGAGGCCTGAAGCCCACTGACCATGGAGCGTGTGGCCGACATCATGCTATGCACCAGACTTGCTCAATCCCCACAGTCCTGCGGGCAGTTCTGATGACCACCCGTCCTCAGATGAAGCCAAGGAGGCCCAGAAAGCCAGCTATGCTTGCCCAAGGTCACGTAGCGGCGAAGTGGGACTGTGACCAAGATCCGATGGCAAAGTCATATTCTGCTGGCTCCCTGGAGGCTCCATTGGTCCAAAACGAGGCATTTCCTGCCAGCCCCAGTAAGGAGAGATACCACAGGCAAAGGCCTGGGAGTTGCCAGAGAAGAGGGGCACAGAATACACTGCCTCTTTCTGCTGTCAGGCCAGTTTTGGAAGACAAACACCTCCTGCTTCCAAGGGAGCTGGAAATCAGAGAAGAAAGACCAGGCCCAGGGCCCTCTATGAATCCTCATGACTCAAGACCTGCTGAAGTCCATCTAAATCTCCTGAAGGCTCCCTGCTCCCATCTAAAGGAACACATGGCCTCAAAAGCATAGACGGCAGGAGCCACCCATCTCTAGGAAGGTGCAGGCTTTGGACAGAAAAGGGACAAGCCAGTCAGTACAGCGAGGAAATCTCCAGTCCCCTGCAAAGTACACTGCGGGAGGCTTACTCAGCTGTCACACAGGCAGAACCAAAGCCCAGTCCCCAGCTGGCCCTCAAATCCATTCACCCTCAGCCCATCGCCCTGCCCACTCCCATCATCAGCACAAACAGATTCCAGCTATGCTGCCATTTAACGGCCACTGACATACTTGGAAAAATGTTAATAATAAAATAAATCAAGCCAGGGCTGGGATGTAGCTCAGTGGTACAGTGCTTGCCTAGCACACACAAGGCCCTAGGTTCAAAAATAAAATAAATGAAGCCAAAGCATTCTTGCTCCTTGCTAATCTTTCATTGTGCCTGGTGACCACATTCTGGGGTAGAAAACCAGAGGGGCTGGCTAGGTAATGTCTGCAATACAGTATTTTCTGTCTCAGCACAGCAGCGCTCACTGGCTAAAATCAAACACAGCTACCCACAGGGTTGCATTTAATATCAGCTAAATGGAGATCAAAGGACAGAGGCATATGAGGAAAACACAAGGGAAGGGGCCCAAAAGAGCAATGGCCCAAGGATTGGAAGCCCCCACCCTCACAGGTGTTTGGCAAAAGTACCTCCAAATGGGGTTTTTCATAAGTAACATGATTACTAATCACTCAAAGCACCACCGAGTTAACTGGACTTTAATTTGATTGAAATGTTTTAAATTGTCTCTTGACCCCAGAAAGGAACACTTTCAACTGTGGCCAAGAGGGAGTGCAAAAGGACTGGGGGTGGGTTGCAAATCAGGGATCGAGTCACACACAGCGGAGTGCCCTTCTCTATTCAAAGTCATACACTTTGAATGATCTATTCCTAAGGGCCCCCCACCCCCTTGGATGTGCAGGGAATCCTAGAAGTACCAAACCTTCCTGCAGGGAAGGGCTCCCGAGCAGGCTTGGAAGTCTGCAAAGAATTACCCCTGGCCCCAGCACACATCAGAGGCAGCCAAACCACCCCTGTGCAAACGCCCCAGGCACTGACAGCTCACTCTCTCCTCCTTATCCTCCCCTCAGCGCACTCAGATCTTGACAAACGCCCTGATGGCTCCTAATCCCACGAGGAGCTGCGCCGCTGGCCATGCCAGGCTGACTTGCCACAACCCACCCCTGAGAGCACAGCAGGGCAGCGCGACACGCAGTGAGCCACACACCTTTCAGAGGCCTCTTCCCAGCAGCTGTCACATGAGGCAGGATGCGAGGCAGCTGCGCTTCACCACGGCTGGGCTGAGATTCCTGTCCAAGGTCTGGTGAGAAGGGAGAATAGAGACCAGGAGCAACGGAGTCCAGGGCCAGACTGGAGAAGTTAAGGCGCTTTGTTCTAACTCTGCTCTGCTCACAGATGTTGCAACTTGCCTTCTGCCAGGCAGCCAACTTCACTCGGGAGAGCTGTTGTTCTAATCCGCCCAGCTGGGGTGACCTTTGAAACCTCTGGCAGCCTCTGCAGCGACTCTCAATGGAGCTGCGGGAAATGGAAGCTCACAGGCTTTCACATGTTCAGAGCAGCAAAATCCAAACTGAGTACTGGGCAGAGGGAGGACCCTGGCAAGCCCAAAGCTGAGTCCTTGCATGGGCTGGGCACTCCCACAACTCCACATCTGGCCTAGAACACCACTCCAACCCCTTGGCACATCTGGCCTAGAATTACTACCCAGTGCTCATGAGATATTTGCCTCCCGAGACTCAGCTCTTTCTTTCTGAGACTGAAGAAGCTCTGTTTATGATCCCCAGAGTTAAGAGGCAACCAGGGGAGAAGGAGTGGAACAGGAGTGCTGCGAGTCTGTGAAGGGCCCAGGCTGAGACCTGCATCGGGTTCACATGGATCATGAACCCCAGAGAGCCCCAGGAGCCCTCCCAGAGCACGCCACTACAGTGTGGCCACAGCTAATGCCCAAGCCAGACCTCCGCATTCCAAAGGAAACTCTGCTCCTGTGTGACTTACACTTTGGGACAGACTGTGGGCATCTAAGTCAGAAATGACATGAACTTAAGCTCACTTGAATGTTGGATTCTTGAGAAACTGCTATTCTGTTAGGGGATGCCCAATTTAGGGGACTTAGGGGACGCCTAATCAGTAGTTCTCAAACATACAAAGAGGCGTCAGAACCTCTCTACATTCCTCAAAGTTATTAAAGACCCCAAAAAGTTTTTGTTTGTGAATCGTTGCTAAAAAGTTTAGTATATCAACACAGATGTGGTGGTGCACATCTATAATCCTAGCACTCTGGGCTTCAGGCAAGAGGACCACGAGTTTGAGCCCAGACTGGGCAACTTTGCAATATAGTGAGGCCTTGCCTCAAAATAAAAACTGAAAAGGGATAGGGATGTAGCTCAGTGTGAAAGCCCTGCGTTTAATCTCCAGTACTGCCAAAAGGAAAAAGTGTATCACAAATTAGTGTATTACAAGAGGCGCAAACGGTGTGGATTCCAGGAAGAGAAAAATTAATGCCTCCTGAGAACCCACCATGCTGGGTCTGGGAGGATCCAACAAGAAGACAACTAGTCAGCCTTCCTGGTTAGTGGCATAAGCAGCAGAGATTCTAGGAAGAGAAAAATCAGTGCCTCCCATGAGTCTACCAGTGTGTGGGCTGAGAATCAACACCACCCCATCCCCACCCCCCACCCCGTAAGCAACCCACTGGTTTGGAGGACTCGCTAAGTTGAGAGCAACTAAGGTACATAAAGCAACTAAATGCTTGTATTGTTTGGTTGATTTTGCAGGCCTGGGGCCAGCAATCTGAGTACCTCTTGGGAGGATGGCACTATGCAATGTAGCAAATATGGGGGATTTCCTTCTATTTTGTCTTTGAAATCCAATATTGTTCTCACTGCTCTGCTTTATTCTGATTCATTGTTTTGCTTTATTCAATATTCTGTTTTCATTGGTTTTATTCTGTTTTGTTTTTGGTTTGATTTTGCTATACCTGATGGAATGGACAACTGTAGTGAAGATAACAAGATATACTATAGCAGCTATTATTTTCCTAGTATCTTGCATTGAAGTTCTGTACCAATTTTACTGTTTTGTTTTGATTGACTTTGTTCTGCTTTGTTTTGTTGGATTTTACTATCTTCAAAATAAAATTTAAAAAACCAAATTAGTGTATTACAATGGAGTACTACTCTGCCATAAAGAAGAATCAATGAGTTATTTGTAGGAAAATGGATGCACTTTGATATTAAGTGAAACAAATCAGACACACGAGCTTAAAATATTTCATGGTTTCTCTTATATGAGAAACCCAAATACAAATAAAGAACAAAATAAAATAGGGAGATAGATCTTTTGCATATGGGAAGGGGACCAAGAGATGGCGAGAGAGGGGAGGGACAAGAGGGGATAGGGATGAAGAAAAGAACTGAGATGTGTTATGTACATGTCCCAGTTCCCCAGGAGGAATGTGATCACGATGTACTGCAAATACAAAATAAAATTTAAAAAAGCAATAGACAATAAATGAGTGTACTTATCCAGCAGTCTGAATAAGATAAAAGGGGCAGAAAGAGGTTAGTTTCCCTCTTTTGCTCTTGCTTATTGCTTTTGCTGTTTTCTGCCACCACGAACTGATGCCACCCTGCCTGGGAGCCAGTCAACCATGGACTGAAACCTCCACAAACTGTGAGGGAAATAAACCTTTCCCCCTTTAACTTTAGGTGTTGGCTATTTTGTCTCAGCAATGAGATGAAAGTAACTAACACAGGAGACAAATGAGGAAGAGGGTGAATTGAACTTCACTTCATTTGCTCCTCTAGAGACAGAGATGTGCAGCCTGAGGCAGACACTGTTGAGAATACCCTGAAGTCAGTTAAGTCCTGGCCCAGACTGAATGCACACCCAGTCTCTTGAAGGCCTTGTACATGGAGATATTTCAGCAGTTTACAGCTAACAAAGGAAGAAACCCAAGAAGCCCTGCCGTTCAGCCCTGGTGCGCATGAGTAGAAATCCTGGTTGTGGGTAGCGTGACTGGAAAGTCTTTTGAACTGAACGGAACCAGGAGCAATGGTCTGAACAAAAACATGGAAGTTATGTCTTGGAAACCTAAGTTACAGTGAGCACCTAGGGACAGCTAATGTGCTAGATGTCAAGTATAACCCTGTAAGATCAGCAAAATGAACCAGAACCTGTGAGGCAGTCTAAAGGGGAAAAAAAATTTAATTCCTATACTTAGGCTCACAAAACAAAAATGTCCAAATACAAAATGGCTTCCTGGAACTTCTGGCCTCACTGAGAGTAGACTGAGTATATTCATCTCATCCTTTGTTTCTTCCTTCTGCACTTCACAGTGGCAGCCACATGGGGAGATGTCCAACCGATGGACATCTGTGTCCCTGAGTGGAACCTGAGCAACACCAGGACTCTGGCCTCCTGTGTCTCGTTCACTACTGTTTCCAAACACCCAGAACACTGATGAGTGCATAGTAAGTTCTCAATAAATACTTAAAGGATGCATCCATGGATAGAGTTGAATCAACAAATATAAAAGGTCATTTCTGCCACATGAGATGGTAGGAAGCAAAAATAATAGACCAGGAATGGAGAAAATAATAGGGTTTATTTTGAAAAGCGTAAGCCACTGAGGGGGACAGCAGGTGAGCAAATGTCTATGATAAGGAATTATGCTGTCAAGGTGAGAAACTGGGGTTTCATAAGGGTTGAGAATATGAAGACAGAGTCTAGGCAGCAAAAGTGATCATGCAAAGAATGTCTTTTCCTGGATCATTTAGTACCTTGCAGATCTTCTGGTGAGCATCTATATTATGTTTAAAATTATATGTATATGGTTGCACTTTGAGAAGTGCAATTTTTCTCTGGATTATGAAAGCCCTTTTGCTTTAGAAAGACAGTGATAAGGGGTCTGTACATATCTTTTATTTTAAAGAGACAATAAACCAAACAAATCATAATGAAGCTAATCAGAACAAAACAATGAAAGCGATATGAATCTTTAAAACAACATAATAGGAAATCAACAATGGCTACCATAATGTCTCTTGTTTTCTTCAAAATAGCTGTTCATACCATCAGACATAATAAAATCAAACAAAACAAAAAGAATAAAACCAATGAAAATGAAAGAATGAAAGCATATTTTAAAGAGAAGAAAAACCAAGCAAAATAAAACAGAATAAAGTCAATCAAAACCAAACAGTGAAAGTGATACAGAATTTCAAAACAGGATAATAGGGAATCAACAATGGCTACCATTTTGTTGTCTTCAAAATTGCTGCCCATACAATCAGACATAATAAAATCAAACAAAACAGAACAGAATAAAACCAATCAAAACAGAACACCGAATAAAACAAAATAATAAAATGGAACAAAAGAAAACAGTGAGAAAAATATTGGATTTCAAAAACAAGACAGAAATTCCCCATATTTGCTATATTGCATATCGTTATCCTCTTAACAGATGCTCAGACTACTGGCCTGAGGCCTGCGAAGTCAATCAAACAATACCAGTATTAAGTTGTTTTTGTACCTCAGTTTCTATCAACTCGGCCTGTCCTCCAAATCAGCAGGATACTTATGGCAGGGCTGAGGGTTTCTTGTCTCCCAGCCCAGGTACTGTTTGGCTCATGGGAAGGGCAAACTGGCTTCTGGTTACTCCTCCCAGGCCCAGCATGGCTTCTGTCAACTCACAGGAAGGGCAAATTGGCTTGTTTCTCCTCCTGGGCCCTGCATGGCTTGCGCTAGCTCACAGGAAGGGCAAACTGCCTTCTGGTTGCTCTTCCCAGACCCAGCATGGCTTCTGCAAACTCATAGGAAGGGTGAATTGATTTGTTTGTCCTCTCAGGCCCCACATGACTTGCAGCGGCTCACAGGGAGGGTGAATTGGCTCTATACGTGTCTTTTAGAGAAGATGGGTCAGACTCATTGGGAGGAATGAATGGGCCTTACATCAAAAGGTCTGTTGCTGTCTTATCACCACCTACAGAGAGCAGGGAGGCTTTAACCTTTATGTGCCCAATGGGCAGCCACTACCACTTCCAACCGTAACACCATTTAATTTTGTTGCATAGGGAATCTCGTGAGTCTTACAGATCATAAGGAAAGGAGCAGGTGAATAGGTCACAAAGATAACAAATGTACCCTTCTATTACTATCTAGTATCTGGAGATGCCAGAAAGACAGCCCAATGGTATCTGGCTCCAGATACACAGTGCCTGTCCTAGCTCTAAGCCTGGCCTCTAACCTGTGTATCCTTTCTACTCTGGGCTTCTCAGGCTTCCTGTCAGTGAGATGGACATAATTACACCTTGCCCTGGGTATTCTCTCTGGGTTTCCTGCCTGCATCCCTGAGCAACTTGTATCCAGCATCTGGTGCCCCAGTGAAAGGATGCAAAGCCAGTCCGTGTTCGTCTTGTCACCCACAGCTGATTTCTTCCCCCAGCCACCCGGCAGCCTCTCCTGCCCCACGGCTTCCGGGGCCTTTCCTCTTGGAAAACGCATGGAAGGGGAGCTGGGAGCTGTCCACGTTAGCTAGGCCACATCAGCAGAGCAGCACACAGTGGGCGGGAGGGCCACATCTGCTGGGCAGCACACAGCTGAGTGCCAATATCTTTGGCAGAGTTATTTTTAAATTGCCTTAAAAGGGAATCACACACACACACACACACACACAGATACACACTGATCAAATCAAACATACACACCCATGCTCTCAGTGAAAATGGGTGAGGCCATGCCTCCCTGCCTGCCTGCTGGGCCTTCAGCCCCATTTGGGATGTAATGAGGAGAGGCCGAGAGAAGCTCTGCAGTAACAGTCACATGCCAAGGAAACCAAAGCCAGAACCAGAAACCAGAGTGTAACTGAATGAGCAGAATGGACACTGTGACAACAGTCCTAGAGTGTGTGCATTTTGCTAACATGGATCGCCCTACAGGAGTAAGTCTGAGGTGTCAAGTGGGCTTCTTTTTTTTTTTTTTCCTATAAGAATGTCCACAGCAGACTTAATAAGAGTGAAAAAAAGAAACAAGGTAGAAACATCCCAGGTCTCCACCAACAGGGAGACAGAGAAACAGTGACATATTTAATTTTTAGTACATGTGCTGCTGAAGTGAGCACAGTGACACATTCTTATGAAAGAATATTTAACAATAAAAATGAATAAACTGACACATACAACAATGTGAATAAATCTTAAAAGCATTATGCTGAAAGAAGTTTTATTAAGTTTTATGACAGGCAGATTTAACCTGGGGTACAAAAGAATTAGAACAGCGGGTAGGGATGGGCCATGCTGGGGAAGCAGAAAACTTTCTGGATAATTGGGTGTTCTAAAGTTTCAAAATGGTTTGGGTTACATATTTGCAAACACTTAGTAAATGTATATATCCTTACATTGTAAGAAAAAAAGAATATAACAATGACTGAAATGGGAGCCAGATTACAGTAAGAGTAGTTGCTAATATTGGTATTTACTGTCACTACAAACAAAATGAGTATCATTTCTAAATGACTTCTAACTAGTGAATGAAGAATTGTCTTTTCTGTCAAATTATGTGTGAACTGTCTTTTAGTTAAATTTTGCCCAAAACTTGGATATTCCATCACCATTAGAAACAAACAAACAAAAACCACCGGGGCTGCGGCTGTCGCGCAGTGGTAAAAAGCAACTGCTGACCATGCACAAGGCTCTGGGGTCAATCTCCAGCTGTGTGAAAGCTTTCTTAAAAGAACACATGAAACACTTTCCCATGTACCCAGTATTGCTAATTGTAAGTAAACTATATGCGAGATAAAATAACATCAACTGCTTTTTGAGAGCTTTGGAGAAAATACATCATCAGTTTATCACCCAAGTCTGTTTGCGCTCCTATCTCCACAATTATTGTTGTGAGAACTTAGGAAAATTAACTTCTGTAAGTTCCACTGTCCTCATTTCTAAACTGGGAAAGACAGTGATAGTTTTCCCGTTTCATATTCAAAATAGCCACATGTGCTTATTTTGAATATGAAATAAGACATCTCATTTTAAATGCATCACAGGGACTGGTAGATAGAAAATAATAAATATGTTTCTTTTTCTTGTGGTACTAGAATTGAACTCAGGATCTTTCTACTGAGGTATATCCCCAACCTTTACTATATTTATTTATTTATTTATTTATTTATGTTGAGCCACAGTCTCACTAAGTTTATAAATTGGCCATTCTGGGTTTAAACTTTGGATACTCCCACCTCAGTCTCCCAGCTGGGCACAGTGGTGCACACCCATAATCCCAGCACTGGAGATACTGAGGCAGGAGGATCACCAGGAGTTCAAGGCCAGCCTGGACTGCATGGCCTGTCTCAAAACAAAAACAAAAACAAAAAACCCCACAAGGGTATATATGACGTAAAACATTTCAAGAATGTATAGTTCAAGTGCGTTTGTTGAACCCCGACCACAGCACCCCCTTCTCAAACA
This sequence comes from Dasyprocta punctata, assembly GCA_004363535.1. NCBI lineage: Eukaryota > Metazoa > Chordata > Mammalia > Rodentia > Dasyproctidae > Dasyprocta > Dasyprocta punctata. Next base: position 56,201 of record RJWM01006325.1, read on the forward strand.
CCATGCCTCCTCTCTTCCTGGCATCTCCATTCTCAGTCACCCCAAGACCAGCAGGGCACACTCAGGGAGGGGCAGCCACTCCTCCATCCTGGGACCCCAGGACACAGCCCTGGGGAGTAGGAGCCATTCCCACTGCTTTCGTTCCAGGACCCCAAGGAAGGACAAAGAGCTGCTTTCAGGCAAATGACAATCTCTGAAAAGCCTTAGTTTGCTCCTCTGCACAATGAGGTCACTACCAAAACCTCGCCGCCTGCAGCACTGTGACAGGGACCAGCAGTAAGCATTAAGAGCAGCCGCAGATCAGTCTCTGGCACAGAACCTCCACCCGTGGAGCTGCTACTGTTGATACTGTTTTTCCTCTTTTAAAATCTGTCAGAAGCTGAGAATATGAGGGAGTCTGGAGCAGTAGTGGGAAACAGGAGTCAGCGCCAGAGGGTGGAAAAGCACAGGTGCCCTATGGCCTGAGCATCGGCTGCTAAAGGCAGAAAATGTTGAGACCAAAGAAATGAATAGATGGATGAACCCAGCATTGCACAGAGTACAGTGAGGGACTTGGGGCAAAAGTGTGTCTTCAGTGATGTCAAGACAGAGGACCCCACACCCCCATAACTCCAAGGCACGAGGAAGGGGTTCATATGGATGCTGAGGTGAGCCAGAGCCAACCAGAATGTACCCAGTGTACCCGGACTTCTCAAAATGTTGGTTAGGAAACAGCCCACACACGGCATTAAACACTTGCTAGCTCCCTTAATGGCACCATTCATCCAGTGGTGTTTAGAACACACGCCAGGATCAGCTGTGGGCAAAACAGTGGTTATGCCCAAGATGACTGTAATTAGATCGAGATGAATTCCTGCACTTCTCCTCCTCCCAATCAGCCAGAACTTAATAATTTGAGTCATTGGAGACAGGAACCTTAGGGGAGCTTGGGGGCCAAAAAGCAGGGCTAGCAGGTAAGTCTAGGCATCCTGTTGGTGTTGTGGAGCCAAAGGACAGAAGGGAGGCCCACAAAGCTGAAGGAGGAGTAAGGAAAAGGTCACTTCTCTGTGTCGGGATCTGCCCTGCCCCTCCCTCCTCCTGAGAATGCTGGTCATTAGGAACACCTGGAAAAGCCCTAGGACAACATGGCCCAGGAAGGAAATGAGCCTCGGACCCGGCTGATCTCTTGCTTCCTTGAAGGTGCCCCAGAATTGGAGCTCCAGACTGGCTGAAGGTCCCGCTCCTCCCTGGGCTGGCCTGAGCACGTGCTGCTTCTCTGCTTTCTGCAGGAAGCTGGCTCCATAAGGATGAGCTGAAGGGACAGATACAGAGCACACCGAGCAAGAAGGGCCCCTAGGTCCTGAGGATAGGGACACACGCAGCTGTGAGCACATGCCCAGGCCTGGCTCTTACATGAGTTCTCTGATCCTCCCACCCAGTGTGAGGGAGATGCCAGTGTCCAAGGCCTGTTTCTCCTGGAACATACTATTTTGGAGGCAGAGGAGGAAGGTGCTTGTACAGGCAGTCTGCCTTTGTATGTGACAGGTTCAGGCATTCAAGTCTCTCAAGAGGGGAGCAGGAAGCACTGCAGACCTTCTGAGGGGCTACAGTGATGTGGACACCCAGAAGAGTGAAGACTGCCACCAGCCACAAGGTCCACAGCTCATGCTGGAACCCCCTGGGGCAAGAGGCTGTCTCTAGCACCCATGTGGCCCCAGCACACCCAAAGTAGAATCCAACATCCTTTGCTGAGAGGCCTGGGATCTTTTCCAAATCCTCCTCCTTGTGGCACAGAAAAGAAGACCGCTGAAGCGTAAGCAATCTGGTTGACTCTTTTAGGCTCTGGCATGGAGATGCAAATTTCCAGTTGTTTTCTAATTACTCCCATCCATATAATCTACAGCCTCTGGCCAAAACCCAAAGCCTGGCAAACAGAGTCCTGGATTTTGCCTGTTCCACCCAGCTCTGGTTAGCAATGAGAGAGGTGGAAGGGTGTAGAGCAGGGGCAGAGGAGGGAATCAATCCTGCGTCTCCACATGGCAGAGGAGGGGAGGTGCTAACACCAGGTGGTTTGTCTCCACATGATCTTGGATCTTTGGGTTGGCTGCTCATGCTAGAGACAGAGGAGAAAGACTACATTTTATCCCAGGGTAGAGTCAGAACTAAACAATAAACACAGCTGGAGTCATCACCAGGCCAGACCACAGTAAGAATAAAGCTACAAGTGAAGACTAAGTTAGCTGGTAACTGCTAGGCGTGGATTTTGCTGGAATTGTCACAGGCAGCTGAGTTAGTTAGAAATATTATGGGCAGTCAGACAGGGAGAGGCCCTCGAAGGAGCCAGTGCAGAACACCAGAAATCCTGTAACCTTGGAGGAGACAGACACCTCCCACTCTGGGCCAGGCCTCAAGACAAAAGATCAAACACATACACCCACATCCTAAGGATTGATATTCTAAATAGGTCTCTATCACCCTGAGGAAGCCAGGAGTCACCATCCCACCCCTGTGGGAAGAGTCACTGCTCTTTAAGCACGCCCGCTTGCTACCTGACTTGCTTCCCGCTTTGTCCCCTATTTAGTGAATTTTACCTGAGCAATGAATCTTACTGGTTGTCTATAGATCTGTCCCACCTCCTGCCCACCTGCCTTGTGAGTTCCCATGCTTTCCCCACCTTAGACCTGCCTCACTTTGTGATTCTGCTCTATAAAAGTCCCCCTTCTGTCTCTCTCTCTCTCAGATAGCAACTTTCTTTTTCTCAGTAAGTATTTTCGGCTCTTAACCTCCGTTTTTCCTAAAATTCATTCTTTGATTTTAGAGAACATGAACTCATACTGGACATATAGCAGGTTGGGAGTTTCGTTTCCCTGTATCAGAATGATCACAGTGCAGGCTTTTTTGTCAGATGTGCTTGGATTTGAATTATTCCTCTGTCACTCTGCTGGATGACACTGGTGACTTGCTTAATCTCTGTAAATCTCAATTTCCCTATCTGTGAAACTACTTTGTAGGCTGTGTGACTAGGGGCAACTTCAAGTATATAATACAAAGCTGATACTCACAGTTCCCAACATATTGTAACTGTAACATGTAAAGTCATTTCTGACAACGCCTAGCACACTGCATGCACTCAACACATGTTAACTATAGTCCTGCGGCACATAATGACATTTTGGTCAAGAAAGGACTGCTTGCCCAATAGCCATAAGATTATTATGAGCTGAAACATTCCGGTCACCTGGTGACACTGTACCCACTGCAACGTCACAGTGCCGGGGCTGACTCGTGTTCGTGGCGCTGCTGGTGTAAACCTGCTCCATTGTCAGTCCCGTGAGAGCACAGCACATCAGACCATGTGCAGTGCTTGACAGAAAGGACTCTATTACTGATTTGTGTATTTACTTCTTAATATTAGAGTGTGCTCCTTCTACTTACGTATTTTTTAAAAGTACACCCTCATGTAGCTCTTGTTTACCATCTCTCTTTCTAACTCTCATCCTTTGTCTACATCTCTCTAAGTCTTTCTTCTTTTCTTTTTCAGTACTAGGGATAGAATGCAAGGCCTTGTGTATGCTAGGCAAACACTCTACCACTGAGCTATATATCCAGGTCTTTTTATTTTATTATGAGGCAAAATTTTGGTAAGTTGACAACAAACTTGTAACCTTGTGGCTCAGTCTCCCTGAGTAGCTGGGATTACAAGTGTGCACCACCACACCTGGCACTACCAGGTCTCTTGCTTCCATCATTTTCTCTTATGCTTGATTTAATCTCTTGTTGTTTGTTCATCACATGTCTTACTGTCTTGACACTGAGACAAATTACCCTGTACCCACAATTTAAAGGAGGAGAGACTTATTTTGGCTCACAGTTTTAGATGTTTCAGTCCATGGTTGGCTGACTCCAACAGAAGCAGCATGGTGGAAGGGCCTGGTGCAGATGAAGGCTGCTCGTGTCCTGGCAGCCAGGAAGTAGAAAGAGAAGGGAAGGGCTGAAGATAAAAACACATCCTGGCCTCCATCTGCTGGCCCCCGCCTTTGGAAGGCTTGCTTCCTGCAGGCAGCCAGCGTGAGCAGGGACACACAGCCAGGAAAGCCCTGTGCACCTGCAGGCCACCACTAGGACACGCAGCCATCGCCCACCAGGAGAACTAGACAAGCACACCCGTGTGCGCCTGCCACCACTGGAAGACTCCTGGTATAAACACATAGGCTGAGAGAAGCAGCCCCACCACCACACACTCCTCGCCATCAGGGAAGCCCCAGTGTAGCTGCAGGTATCTGGAGAAGCCTACCCCATGCCCTGCTGCTTCCCTGGGAACCTGGGGTCAGAGAAACCCAGGTGCCTGTCTCATTCCCCTACACTGGGGGGGGGGCAGCCAGCATGGGAAGTGCCTGGGACCCTACAACCAGCTTGTTGGGAGGAACCCAGGAGAATGTCAGGGCGAAGGAGCAAAAGGCAATCTCAGACCTTGAGTTCACATTGATAAGTATGGGAAATATGAAGAAAATGGAAGTCGCACACCTGAAATTGCCAAAAGGGTAGCAACTGAAGTAAAGAAACAACTTCATGAGACTGCAAAAGTAATCAGATCAGAAATAATGTCTCAAGTAAAAGAAGAAATCACAAACATGATGAAAGAATTGCTGAGCATATCTAAAGAAGGCATAGATAAAAAAGAGGAGCATAGGAAAATGATGGAAACCTTGAATGAACAACACAGGGAGGAATTACAATGCATGAAACAGATTCAAAGAGATACTAAGGAAATTAAAAAGTCAATCACAAGTTGGCAAAACAGCTTGAAAGAGACTGAAAATAGACTTTCAGACCTTGAAGACAGGATCGCAGCTAGTGATTATAAAAGGAAAGATCTCTTAAAAATAACAAGGAACCAGGAAATAACAACTCAACAGCTGTAAGATGATGCAAAGAAAAATAATATAAGAGTGATAGGTATCAGTGAAGAAGCAGGGTCAACACAAATGAAATAAAAAGGCTATTTACAGAAGTAAACATGGGAAAAGGACCTGGTATACAGGTAAGTGAGGTATATACAACTCCAACTAGCCATAACCAAAGTAAATCTACACCCAGACATATAATAATCAAGATGCAAGAAATCCAGCACAAGAACAGAATATTAAAAGCTGCTAGAGAAAAGAAACAGATCACCTACAAAGGAAAACCAATCAGAATCACGGCAGGCTTGTCAATACAAACCATCAAGTCAAGAAGAGCTTGGAGTGAAAACAATTTCCAACTCAAACTGATAAACCCTGCAAAATTATCTTTCAAAATTGGTGGAAAAATAAGATACTTGGCCAGGGATTTAGCTCAGTGGCATAAGTACCTGCCTGGCAGGCATGAGGTTGTGAGTTTGATCTCTAGTACCAAAAAAAAGAAAGAAAAAACAAAAAAAAAAAGAAAGAAAAGAAAAAGAAGATACTTCCACAATAAACAACAACAGGGGCTGGGAGTTTGGCTCAGTGGCTTAAGTACCTGTCTGGCAGGTGTGAGGCTGTGAGTTCGATCCCTGGGGATGCAAAAAAAAAAAAAAAAAGGAACAACAGAAGGAATTCATGATCATCAAACCAACCCTACAGAGAGTGCTGAAGGATATTCTAGAGAGAGATAAAGATGACCATGGTTCCAGGAACAGCAGCAGAGGAGGATCACCAAACAGGACAGGCAACTGAAAGAAGCGGAAAGGTGGAGGGCCAATAGCAGGAGGATAGCACAGCAGAGATGAACCAATGTATGCTGGTTGTAACCATTAATGTAGATGGCCTCAATTCACCAATAAAAAGAAACACAGGGAGAGTGGATCAAGAAACAAGATCCATCAATATACTGTATACAAAAAACACATTTAATTTGAAAGGAAATTTATAGACTGAGAATCAAAGGAGAGAAAACAATTGTTCCATGCAACAGGAGACAGAAAAAAGCAAGGGTAACTTGCCCATCAACCACAGAATGGGTAAGAAAGATACGGTATTTTCATACAATGGAAAGCTACCCAGCTATAATGTAGGATAATCTTGAGGCTCTTGTAGGTAAATGGATGCAACTGGAGATCACGTTTATGGGCAAAACCATTTCAACACATAGGGCTGAAGCCTAGCATAAACAACAGAAGGAGTTAGTAGGATACAAAAAACACAATAGCTATTATGAAAGTGATAGGGGAGAAAACACCTAGCAGGAAAAGGTGGTAACCACTGTTAATTTCTTATTGTCTTATCTTGAACTCTTGTATCATTTTCAGAATTTTGTTAGGTTTGGTTTTATTCTGTCTTGTTTTGTTAGATTGTACTGTGTCTGATGGTATGAGCAACTCTTTTGAAGATAATGGGATAAACTATGGTAACCATTGTTGGTTTCCTATTATCATGTTTTGAAGTCTTATAATACTTTTTTTTTTATTTTAAAGAGGATAAAACCAAGGAAAATAAAACAGAATAAAACCAATCAAAGTAAACCAGTATGAGTGATACAGGACTTCAAAACCTTAAGAAATCAACAACAGTTACCATAATGCCTTTTGTTGTCTTCAAAATAACTGCAGATAGCTTCAGACACAGTAAAAATTGAACAGAATAGAATAGAAACAATAAAAACAAAACAATGAATGCAATAAAGCACTTCAAAACAAGTCAAGAGCAAATCCAAAATGGCTACTATAATATGTTTTGCTATTTTTCAAGTAGCTGCTCATGCCATCAGATTTAACATAATCAAACAAAACAAAAGAGAATAAAACCCAACCCAACAAAACAATGAAAATGATATGGTTTCTTGGCAGGGATCGCCTCCTGGTGAGGCCTGGTTCTCTCCCTCTGCAGTCCACGAATGGCGCTGACTCAGAGAGAGGCTTGGATCTGGCTGTCACCACTCCAGCAGTGGCCCGCACATGGCACTGGTTTCCAGGCTGGGACTGCTTTCATTTTTTAATTCAATTGGTTTTATTGTTTTGTTTTGTTTGATTTTATTATGTGCGATGGTATGAACAGTTTTCTGAAGAAAACAAGACATTATGGTAGCCATTGTTAATTTCCTATCATCTTGTTTTGAAGTCCTATAATGCTTTTATTCTTTTGTTTTGATTGGTTTTATTCTATTGTATTTTATTTGATTTTATTATGTGTGAAGGTATAGGCAGCTATTTTGAAGACAATGAGAGATTATGGTGGCCAGTGTTGATTTCCTATTGTTTTATTTTGGAGTCCTGTAATGCTTTCATTCTTTTGTTTTGATTGATTTTAAACTATTTTATTCTGTTTGATTTTATTCTGTGTGAAGATATGGACAACTATTTCAAAGAAAACAAGAGACATTATGGTAGTCACTGTTGATTTCTTGTTCTCTTGTTTTGAAGTCCTGTGTTGCTTGCATTGTTCTGTTCTGATTTACTTTGTTTTGTTTTGTTTTATTCTCTTTAAAATGAAAATAAAAAATAAATAAAAAAGAACACATCCTTCCAGGTAGTGTCGCCCAGTGACCCACTGCCTAAGCAAGTCAGTAACAGCATCCCCATGATACAATCACCTTCCAAAAGCACTGCCTCTAAGAACATGAGAGTTTTGGATGATAGTCTAGATATAAACTATTACATTGTGTCCTGGGCCCAAAAGACTCACACAATTCCCTTACTGCAATTCCCTTAGTCTACCTCTGAGAGTTGCCAAAGTTGTAAAAGTTCCAGCATTGCTACAAAGTCAAAATTGAAAGTCTCCTCTGAGACTCAAGGCAAACTCTTAGCTATCAGCATTGAAAAAATAAAACAGTTAAACACTTGCAACATACAGTGGCATAGGGTAATGGTAGTGAACCTATAGCATGCATGCCTCAGCTGGCTGTTTGTTATCATTGAAAGCTCTAACAGGTTCGCCATCAGTAGCACAGGGTATCCCATATAGAAATGAATGCAGCCAAAGCAAGACCAAAATCCAGCAGGGTGAACAAAATCCTGTAGCTTCACGTCCAGCAGCTTGGGGTGAGTTGTGGCAAGGTGCAAACACCAAAGGGCTTTGGCAGCCCTGACCCATGGCATGCTGGTTGCAGCCCTCATGGCCTCTCTCGGGTTGGTTCTGCTCACTGACTGCAGCATTGCTTAGACATCCCACATTCCTGGCTTTTCCACATTCCTGGGGCCTCTACTGCATTTCAGGCTTCACACAGCTTCACACAGTGCCCTCTTAGAAGCACACTGTCTGGCCTCCCACAACTCCTAAAATTTGAGTAGAATCCTCCCTGACTCCACAACTCTTGTATTCTGCGTGCCTGAAAAACCAGCACCACAAGGATGATGCCGAGGTTTGCCACCAGCTTGAACAGGAGTTGCGTCCCCTTGGATCACAGCTGTGGGGAGCTCTGAATGTCAGAAAGGCTGAGCATTGTGAAAGGAATCCCAGGAAACCAACTGTTTAGGTGGCCCTCCTGGAGCTGCATACCCTGGGACTTGCTCCTGAAAGCAAAGTTTACCTTTATCTTTTCATTTATAACTTCGAGCCAGTGAAGGGTGGGATTCTGCAGACTCCTGAGATTCCCTCAAAGCACTGTCCTGATGTAAAGCACCTGGCTTCTTTTAATGCTAGTATTTTCACCAGCCACTCTATTCTTTGCTGCAACATCATCAGGACTTCCTTTCTGACAAAACTCCAAATATTTCAAAGAGGGTTTTTGCCCCTGATTCTGACTGTAAACCTGGTTGAAAGCAGCCAGAAGTAGTCACACCAGAGCCTAAACATTGGGCTGCTTTTGGATTTCCCCCCAGACTAATTAGCCCACCCCCTTTAATCTCAATCCCTCTCAAAGTCTTAGCACATGGACAAAATGTAGACAAAATTTCAGTGAAACCATAACAGACATGGCCTTCGGTACAACAGAATCCTTGATCCCAACTAAAACTTCCTGAGAGTAGCCTTCACTGATTGAATTTCTATCCACATTCTGATCTTATGAGCTCTGACCAGAATCTCCCATTAACCTTGGCTTACAGCATTTTAGGGCTTCTCTAGCCAGCACCTCTGAACTTTTCCCAAGTCCTCCCATAGACCAGTGCCAAAGGCTTCCTAACCACATAGTCAAGTACAATTATAGCAATAACTCCATTCCTTGTACCCAAATCTGTCTTAGTCACATTCATGTTGCTGAAACACAATATTCAACAATCACAGTTTAAAGAAGAAAAAAATTATTTTGTCTCACAGATTAAGAAGTTTCAGTTCATGATTGTCAGCCTTCAAGGCAAAAACAGTACAATGGAAGGATCTGGGGAAAGGAAAGCTACTTCTATCTTGGTGACCAGGAAGCAGAGAGACAGGGAAAAGCCAGGGAGGGAGACATACCCTTCTGGGTTACGTCTCCAGTGGCCCACCTCTAACCAGGGCCCACCTCCTAACAGCATACTCAGCTGCTGAATTTCTTAGTGGGTTAATCCACTGGTCAGTGTAGCAGCCTCATAATCCAGTCAGTTACCAAAAGCCCCACCTCTACACGCATGAGAGTTTTGGGGGGACATTCTAGATGTAAACATAACATAACAAGCCTAGGAGTAACAGGTTCATATATCAGGATCACATAGCCTAGTGGATAATATCTCAGTGTGTGTAAATACACTCTATGATGTTGGCGCAATGACCAAATTGCCTGACACATTCCTTAGACTGTATCCCTATTATTAAGCATTGCCTTATTATAACTGATAAGTCAATATGATGAAGAATCTAAGAATCATATTTCACTCAAATCTCCTAATTCATTTAGGTATGGCAGCAATCATGAAGAATATATCTGTCCCTTAAATAGACTGATTTTTATTAGTTACTTGTGATTCATTAGATGATACATACTGCTCTTATCTTCCCAAATTCTAGTTTACTGTTGACACACTGGAATGGGACTGGATTGCCAAGTGTAAAGGATAGAGGGAGACTTAAACATTCAGTGCAGTCCCTTATTTTATGGGTGAGGAAGCCAAGGTGGAGAATGAGTGGACCAAAGTATCCTTAAAGATCAGAGCAAGGACCACTGACATTTGGAGGTACAGAGAACAAGTCACAGCATCTAAGAGGGTAAGCCCTCGAGTATAGAGCAGATCCAGGTGTATGGATATAAAAGTAAGGAAATTCATCTGGTGAAGTGATGTATCAAGAGTTGTTTTGAAAAACAGTCCCGAAGTTGACAGAGACTAGTTTGTGGAAGGCCAGAGAAGAGCAACGTTCATAGCTAATACTACCAAAACAGTTACCTAAAATTAACATGTACAGACCAGGAGTGTACCTCAGTGGTAGGAGGCTCACCTAGTATCACAGGTTCAACCCCCAGAACTGGGATGGGGGGAATCTAGCTACTGACTGAATGACTCACAATATGCTTTCCTAATTAAACTCACTTCATGCTGTTAACATTACACATTCTGTGTAATATCTGAAAAAGATGTTTCACAGGCTTCTCTATGCATTATGAGGTGAACAATGCTAATGCATTGAATAAATGTTAGCTCTTAGGGGAAAAAGGGATCTCATTTCAACTTCACAACATCCTGAGGAATTTTTTTTCTTATTTTATTGATCTGAAGCTCAAGGACCAAGTGCCTTGCTTAACGCCATGCCATGATTTGGAACTGGTTTGAGTGTGTTCTCCAAGGGTTCATGTTTTAGGAGTTTGGTCTGTAGTGTGGCAGTGCTGATAGGTGGTGGGGTCTTTAAGAGGTGAGGCCTAGTCCTTGGGGGTGTCCTCTTGGAAGGGATTGAGGCAGCACTTGTGGGACCCCTAAGCTTGCCAAAGAACAAGTTGTCATAAGTAAACATAGCCCTCCAGTCACTCACTGGGCTTTCTATTTCAAGATATATTTCTTCCTGTTATGCTCATTTCCGCCCTTATGAGACCACCCACCAGTAGGCTCTCACCAGAGGCTAAACCAACAGGGCAGCCAGATCTTGGACCCTGAACCTTCAGAACAATGAACTGAATAAGCCTCTTTCTTTGATAAAATTAGGATGCCTTGAGGATTTCATTATGATAACATGAAACTGACTAACACAAGCTATATAGTTAATAAAGCAGAACTGGAATCCAGTCCTGAACTCAGAATTCTGGTCAATTTGATAATCTGCTCAGGAAGGATTTATAAACACAGATTAAATCTTATTATAGTAAACATCATGTCACTGGGAAATTTACAGTATTTGTTGATATTCCCTTATATTTTATTGTGATAATATCTGATGAGTGCAAATTGGACCCAAGTAGTCAATCCCTCATTCAGGAAATGCCCCATACATGGTATTTGTCCTAAACAAATGGGTGACCTTCATTTCAACCCCTTGCACTTGAGAGACAGCCCATGCATGTGTAGTGACCAGTCTCTGACACATCTGCGCTGGAATGACACGATCCTCAGTAGACAGTCCTTCCCCACAGACAGAGATATTGTCAGACAATAGTTAGAGATCACCGTCTTTCCATTCACCACTCAGAAACCTTTGTGCTCTACTCAAAGTATGTGGCCCTTTTCTGGGCTACCTCCCTTCTCCCGGCCTTGGGTACTGCATCAGAACTGCCAGGAGGGTGCTGTGGCACTGTGACAAGCTCTATGTTTCCGCATACTGCTCATCCCCTGCACTTTCTGCCACAGCCTCCAGTGTGGATGAGAAATAACAGTGTAGTGTTTCCTGGAATTTACCGAGGGTGGTGGAGAGATGCTAACCCAGGCCAGCCATGTTTATTCCTCTAAGTCATAGGTCAGACACAGCCCTGCTCCTCTTCCAGCCTTCTGCTCCCCCCACTCCAGTGGCCGAATCTTCTCCCTCCTGCTTGCTGTGCTCTCACCCAGTCCTGTCTTGTCCCACTGGCATAAAGCGCTGGGCAAAAGGAGCCAGACATTCTGAGGTTCCTTCAGGATTCTTTGATACCAGCTTGTGGTTTCAATCTGCAATGTCCCCCCAGACACTCATGTGCTCAGAGATAAAACTTTTGGTTAGATCACAGGGGCAATGAACTCATGGGTGGATTCCTCCACTAGTGTATTCAGTAGGTGAACGTGCTGCTGAAGGTGGGGCTTGGTGAGAAAAAGCAGGTCACTGTGGTGTGACCTGCAAGGCTGCATCTCCCTCCCCAGTTCCTGCCTTCTCTCCCTGCTTCCTGGCTGCCATGACATGAGCAGCTTTCCTTCGCTGCAGAATTTTCCACAATGTGGTTTCTGCATTTGAGTCTGCTAACCATTGACTGAAACTTCTGAAACTGTAAGCCAACATAAACCTCTCTTCCTTTAAATTGTGAGAGTTGCATATTCTGTCAGAGTGATAAGAAAGTGAGACATGCCCTCAGGTCCTTTGTGGAAGTGACTCACATACAGTACAACCTACAATGTCTTAGCTAGGAGGGACCCTCAAAATATCCAGTTTCACATCTATTCTCAGAGGGGTACACCTGGGTGCTATTTGGGGATAACTGAGGACACTTCATTCTGAAATATTAATTCTACTCAAATAAACATAGGATTGTAAAGAAATGCTCAACTTTCTGCAAGCTGCTTCGGGATACAACACAAGCCCTATCCTCAAAACACATGCTTTTTCTCTGCTGGCCTCAGGATGTCAGAAATTCAGCAGCACTGCTTCAACCCAATCATGTTTTACAGAAAGGAGCCCTAAGGTCCAGATGAGGGAAGTGACTATGAACCACAATGTCTAAATAGCCCACTTACTGAATGTTTAGTGGGGGCTGACTAAGGGTGTTACCTAAGTTCACTTTAATTTTTATAGTAACTCTGTAAAATAGGTATTACTTTCATTTTAAAGACAAGGGAAAGATTCTGAAGCTGAGGAATTCACCTCAAATCTAAAAGCTAATAACAGCTACTTGTTACCAGTTGGACTTGAACCCAGGTCTTTGACCACACCCACACGAACAATGTCACACGTCAGAGATCCTATGGGGAGGATCTAGCAGTGGAATGGAGCCCAATGTTCCAGGGGCTGGTCCTGGGTCTGTCATTTGATTACACGCAACACAGAACTCAAAGAGACACGTTGGCTTACCTTCTCCATGGATAGGTAAGAAAACCATGATCTAGACAGAGAAGAACAGCTTCAAACTACAGTCTTAAGAGTTTCAGGGGCAGGGTCTGTTAACATGAGGCCCTGGGACACTGTCCTAATCTCTGGTCCCTACCATCCCCTCTGTACCAGCATACAATCAATCCTAGGGCACACACTAAGGCCACGCCTCACAGACTCTATTTTGCAGACAGAGACTCAGACAAACCTCATTCTCTCTCTAGTGAGCAGCACAAAGTATGTTAGGGAACTCATTTGAACAACCCACTTGTTTTGCTTGGAAAACTAGCTTTCCAGTCTGCAACTAATAAGCACGGCTGCACCAGGAAGTAGCACGGACACACAGTGGCCACAAGCACGCACAACCCCTCAACAAGGAAATTCCAGAAATTCATTAATTCCTGTGGTTTAAATCTATGGGACTCTTCTTCCAGACTTGTACTTCTTAGGCCACTGATGTTTGAGGCCAAAAGCCAGCTAAGAAGATATGGTTCTCTCCCGAACACTTGGACAGCCCATGTTACCTCGGTCCCATGTTGGGCACCTCAGCCATCACGCCACGTTTATGCCCTCAGGGCAGGGAGATTGAGGTCCTAAGGCTCAGATCCATGGTCTATCCACACGCCATCACATGTGTCCACCAAGCACCCACAGAGCCCCCGAGGAGCATAAATATGGTGAAAAGTCAAACAGTGGGGTAGACACTCTCATGCCACACAGGACATGAGTGCTGCGGGAAGAGCCAGCAGTCCCCCTTTCTTCCTGATCTCAAGCTGCCCAGGCTTCTCACTGTTCCCCTAATCTCCCTGCTCATGCCCTGACTGTGCTCCCTATACCACCCCACTGCCTCTCCCTGTCCATTTGAAGTGCTCACTCTGAGTGAAGAGTTCAATCTGCAGTCCCTGGGGGCTGCAGGTGAGTAGGGCACCTTCAGGACTGGAGCGAGTTTTGCTGGGCATGGGACTCTCTGGGCCCCCACCCAGCCTGGTCCAGTGTCTCAGTGCTCAGCCCTCATAGCATCGGTTCTTTTCCTCAGTGGAATAACAACCATCTTCCCCGCTCAGGGGAGCAGCTGGGACTGGTGAGAGGAGGAAATGATTGTTGCCTTCAAGTATTCACTGACTCTGAAGCACCTTTGTACCGATGGAGAGTCTGGGACTCAGTAGGGACAAGCTCAACTCCATCCATGTTATGGACTAAAAACTGGTGGTCAACTTAACACCAGCTAAGTTAAATCAGCACGGTGCTGAGTGTAGATGGCTCACTTGAGGCAAGTTGCTGGTATAAAAGGAGATGTGGGGAGGAAGAGCATGGCAATGTGGGTTCTCCTAAGCATTGTTGTTTGGAGATGTTGGTTCCCAGAGAGGAGCGTGTGGCGCTTATTGCCTGATGTAAATTCTACCATTATCATCGGAGGAGCTTGGGACCTTGTCTCTGAGGATGGCTGTGGTTCACTTTGGGGGAGCTCTGGTCCTTACTTTGAGCATCACTTCCTGGCTTCAGAGGGGAAGACGTGTGCTGTTTAATCTCCAGTAGAAGTTTCTTATACTGGCTTCCTGATATATACTTAGCTGTTCTCATCATCAGAGGAGCTTGGAACCTCACTGTCACTGAGGAGGGCTGTGGTACTTTTCAGGGGAGGCCTGGTCCTTATTTTGAGTGTCACTTCTTGGCTCCAGTATAGAACCCTCAACCTACTGGCACAGATCCTTCACCGCCCCCAGTCATAGATTTTCTAGCTTCCGCCACTAACTTTTGGGCCTTTCCAGTGCAGATCTGTAAAACAGACTTGCATGAGTCATTTTTGTGGGCCTCCACTTGGACTCCTGGGGGCACTGTCATGAGCTCTAGGTCTTCAGCTCGACTCATGCATGACATTACTGTGGGAGCCAGGCCCTCGGCTGGATTTTCTACGTCTTTAGAGTTGTGGACAGATTTCCTGCACTTTCTTGTATTTAACTCTGGATGACCATCATAAAATAATATTATAAATTCTGTGTCCTGTATGTAATTTTCCTCCTTGCAACCCCTGGCTACAACAATCCAGGACCCTGGAGGGAGGATACACAGCATTCTAGGGTAAAAAGACAAGAAGTCAGAGAAAGTCAAGACTCAGAAAGCGGCCATGGGAGGGCCCACATTCCTCACATTTGTTCTGAGGGGCCCCTAGACATCAGGAAGCCTCAGACTATTGAAGGAAAGGATTTGACAATAGAAAAAGGGGCCTCCTGGCTGATTGAGTATTTTTGGCACTCAATCTGAGGCAGCACAGAAACAATAAAAAAAGAGTAGAAAGGCCTTTAATGCTGGCATAGGAGAGCTGCAAAGGGCTGTAGGGGCTCTGGGTGAGAACAAAGAAGTCAAGCTACTTTTATCAGTTCTGGAAGTGGGAGGAGTTTGGGAGGTGGGCTGTATTGGGTGATACTATGTCCCCCCAAGTCCTCATATACTTTTGATGGGGCTGAGTCTGGCGTTTGTGATTGGTTTGTTGTCTAGCGCTGGGATTGGTGATGTGAGTGCTGCACCTGCCCAGGGGTGTAGCCGACATAGTGTAAGGGAGGCTGGTCTTTCTTTCTTTCTCTCTCTCTCTCTCTCTCTCTCTCTCTCTCTCTCTCCAGTGCGCCTTGCTGTTTGGCAGCCACCATGAATGGCAGCCCCACTGTACCACGCTGCTTTGGAGCCAACTGTGTATGGACTGAAACTCCCAAGAAACTGTAAGAAATAAACCTTCGTTCCCTAATTTTGCGCATCAAGTATTTTGTCTCAGCAACGAGTGAAAAGTAACTAAGACATGGGCAAAATGGCATTAACAGCTGATTTGAAGGAGCATCTGCCTGTGCAAAACAGGAAACAGAAAGGTTTACTGGGGATGGGGGTGGAGCACTTGGGTGGTTGTGGAGTCTTGGAATTGGAGAGGGCTCAGCAGACCTGCAAAAAGGGAGCAGGAGGTTTATTTCTGGAATGAGAAGGAGAACATAGAAATTACTCTTGGAGAGATAAGTTGCTTCTCTGGATCTGGTACCAAGTTGGGCAGATGGCATGTTACAGGTAGCTAAGCCCCAGGCTAGCAGAACCTATCACTGGCCACCTGTGGATTTCCTCTAGTCTGTTGGCTCCACCCACATTGCCCGAGCTGGTCTGCAAGTCCTGGGCCTCTCTCTAGCCTTTGAAAGTGGGCTTGTGAAGTCCACTCAGCCTCTGCTTGATGTGCTTAGCCTGTCCTAGGCTGACAGCAGAGCTGACATGGGGAGTGAGGAGGGAGGCTCCTTGTATCTCTTCTAGATTTCTAGACAGAAGGGCCCTGCAGCAGGCCCAGGAACCCATGACACTTCCTGCCTGCCCTTGCACGCTCCTCAGATAGCCAGAGGAACCTATCAAGCCCAGCTGTGATGCCTGTGGCAGGGCTGGCCAGCCATACAGCTGGACCCACTAGTGTTCTGATGAGGCCTGAAATTTGAGAACCTTCTGCACCATGCTCTACCTCTGTACTCACAAAGAACACCCTCTGGTTCCAGGGGAGCAGTCTGTGATGTTTCTCCACTCGCTGCTATCTGTAACAACGGGTAAGAAGGGAACAGACATATTTTTCCCCTTTAACAGTCTCATTTTCCACCATTCATGTCTGCCCTTCATGTTTCAGACTTCATGGAAGGCACCAATGAGGCTGACATAAATTTTGCCTCATTTCCTGACCCACTGCTCTTTTAGAGGCTGGCTGTATAGGAAGAACACGGGACCCCAAGGGCCTGGCAAATCTGATGGCCATCAAGGTACGTCAGCTGGAGCACAGTGTAAGGGATCCCTGCTCGGAGGGAGGGAGTGCCTGCCCCATCCCAACCTCCTCTGACCCAGGGAACCACTCAAACTTGGGCACAAAGTCCTTCCCCACAGGGGACCTATCAGCTGCCTGATGCAAGGTCACCCAGAAGGTCAAGGATCACTGCTGAGTATTAGCTGGACTCACACTTGGTCTGGGCAGGAGAGACCTTGTGAAACCATGGCTCAACTTCAGGGAACTTGGAACCCTATTGGAGGAAACGTACTAACAAAAGAGAAAACAGAGCCCCAGAGTCCAGGAAAGTGGGGGGACAGTGGCTGTTCACAGGCCCTGACGCACTTTTGCTTTTCTAGTCTGGAACCCAAAATTCCGCACCCTGCTGGGACCACTCTGCCATATCATAAAAGCAGCAGTTCATGTTTTTGCATCCAGCCTTGGGGGAAGTATGGCATTTACTGGATGTTACCAAGGCTGGTACAGGGCTCTGAGGAGAGGCGGGTGTTTACTGTCCCACAGTTCTAGTTGACAGAGCGCTTTCTTTCAGCGGTGTAGGCAGCTCCTACCTGGTGCCACAGCAGCCAGCCGACCAGGCATCTCCAGCTGCAAAGTAGTGGGCTGATTTATATTTATAACACAAACCTATTAAACTCACAATTGACTTTTAATTACTACCCTCTTTCTAACAGGCGCATAATCTTCAGCAGAATGCTATTATCTGGTGACTTAGTGCTTATGTAAAGAACCGGGTTTTAATCTCACTCTACACCCTTCCTAGAGAAACCAGTGGCAGGCTGGGCCTCCTTGGAGCCCGGAGTGTGACGGGGGACAGTTAGAACACCAGCTCTAGAGAACTCTGGCCCAATTCTGCTCCCCTCATTCCTCTTGTCGGGAATGGGTTCCATCTCCCTGGTGGCCTTGTCCCTCTCTCTTTCTGGGCCCAAGAGAACAACTGACTTCACTGTTCCCTGCAGCTGCTCCCTGAAGGGTGGCTGAAACTCAGTGAGAGGAAGGCTGTTCAGGTGCCCGGCCGGCTGCCTGCCTCTCTGCTGACTGAGTGGCCGGGAGGAGGTGCCATCCAGAGCCTTTCACCTCTTCTCTTCCAGACCTCCCAAGATGTCCAGGAGGTGTCTTGGGGCACTCAGGGTCAGGAATGTCCTAGGGGCACAGGGGAGGGGGCATTCTCCACAGTCCCACCCCATTCTTCTTGCAAGCTGACATCCTGAGCTGAACCACTGATGGCCAGCTTGGCACCCTGCTCAGTTTTAGGCTTCCCAGCAAACCCGGCTTTGACAGAGCCCTCACAACACAGGGTGGACACCAAGAAGCAGATTTCCCCCAGACCAAGCCCTGGCCTGTTGCAATGAAGACTACCCTTTGGACCGAGTCTCGCATGAGCCATGACAGGCTTTCCCATGAGCAGTCATGAACTCCAGGGAGAGGTGCTTCGCTCAAGGCTGTAACAGGGGAAGGCTGAGCTGGCAAGTTACAGACGCTCACTGCTCCTGTCACTGGAGATTTCAGTGTGCACATACGCCGGGGTTGTGGCACAGCTGAAGAAGAAAGCAAGGAGTAAAGCAGTTGCTGGATCGGAAGGAAATATCAGTTCTAGTCTCATGCTGGGGCAGTTTGGGAATAACCACCTTGGTTATCTGACAACTAACAGGAAGCAGAGCTGGAGTCATCTAAATTTAGGCCACTTCTCCATCACGTCGGGCCCTTCTCAATAATAGGGAATCTTAATGCACTACCTCTTAAGTGCTCAGGCAATGAACAGAATACTTTTCATCAACTCAGAATGTCGTCTCCCTTTTCATTAGGGTGACCATATACCACATCATCCAAACCATTCCTGAGAATGAAAAGAGGTGCTGTTACTACTTAAACTGAGACTATCTAGGGAAATGAAGATAAAAGTATAGCTACCCTATTTACATCCATGCTTGCTGAAAGTTCACAGTATTTGAAGGTAGGGCATTTCGGAAGTTAATTAGATGAGGTCACGAGGGTAGAGTCCTCATGATGACATCGTGGTCTTATACGAAGAGGAAGTGAGCTAGCACACTTGTTTCAGCTCGCCATGTGATTACCTCTGCTATATTATGAAGCCCTCACCAGACACTGACCAGTTGCCAGCTCCAAGCTTGACGGCTTCCCAGGTTCCAGATTCATGAGTTAAATAAGCCTCTATTCTTTAAAAATTAGCCTGTTTGTGGTTCACTTATAGCAACTGAAACCAGACTAAGACAATCTGTGTAAGTCAAGACGTGAGACATGACTCTAGAATGTCTTCTATGACTACCTTCACCCTATTCTGACCATACTTCACATGCCTGTGGTCCAAGAACATGATTACTTCACACACTGAGTTCCACTGGGACATATTCTCCTGTGTCCTAGGCAGTTGTCTTGGTTGCTCTTTGTGTGAACTTTGACCTTAGCCCATTTCCCTTGTTCTATTCTCTTTTGTTCATAAATAAATATTTCCTCAAAGTTTGGTTGTGAGTTGGGTTACAGGTGACTTTTTTTCCTAACATAAATTCTACCATTTTCTATATACTTCCAGTCATTTTTCTCTATATGTACTTTTAAGGATAAAATTATATATATACATTATCATTGTCTTCATTTTCTATCATTTTCTTCCAGGTTAAACCACAAAATACAAAACACTTTTTCATAAATCTTATTTTCAGTGACTACTATGTAGTATTCCATCAGGGGCACGAACCATAATTCCCTCAATCATGCCCCTGTTACTTAACTCTGCAGCAGGTTACAATTTCATTTAAAACAAACACCACTGTGAATCATCATTTCACAAATATAACGCTTTTCTGGATCACTTCCCCAAGATGTATTTCCACAATTTTGATTAGAGAGCCAAAGTGTTTGAAATGTGCTTATTCTTGAACCTGGGCCCTCTTGATGTCTGCTGACCTTCCAGGTGCTGACGTATGGCTCCTCACGTATTTTACTCTCCCTCCTCAGCCCCGGCTGGAGCTTGATCTCCTTGATATGGTGCCAGGGCTCCCACATGGTCTGAGGGGATGTGCACTTAGACGTCCAAGCTAGGAAGACTTCAGAAGTGAGGTAAGTATTAAGCAAGACAGGCAAGGCTGCACAGGCAAGGAGTCACCAAGTTCAAAACAGCAAAACCTGAGGCCACTGCCCTCTTCTGCATAGTCGGCCAGAGCGGCAGCTCCGGTATGCTCTCAGGAACCTGCTCTACCCAGCTGAATCCTACTGTAATCCCAAGTCTCCTCTACGGCCTTCCCGGCAGGATATAAAAGCTGTGAAGACCTCACCCAAGACCAGGGTTCCCAAGCACCCATCATAGCAGGGTGCTCAACAAGCCATAGTAAGTAAGGAGAATGAGGACGATGTGGGAGCTTTTCACACAGCTCAATGCACCTCAGAAGCTGTCCTTCAGTCTCAGCCTAGGTCCTTCACACTTTTTGGAATTAATAGGTACTTTCCTTTATTTGTAAAGATATTAAAAGCTTTGTTTAAAATTTGCTTGCTCATCACTTTGGGGGTGCAGTGGAGGGATAGAATCCAGGGCCTCATGCACATTCTGCAAGCACACTCTAGCACTGCGCTATTCCTTAGCCCCACATCAGTTTCTGAGAGTGTACGACCTTGCAGTTGTTTTGACCCTGAAGACACAGCAGTGAATAAGACAAAGCTTCCCCAACACAGCCTGGTTCAGGCTCTGCCCATGGAGGCTTTGTCTCCCAGTGCTGGGTCTGTGGGCACCACTGAGGTTTGGACATCTTTGGGTTCCATGGCAGAGCGGTCCACACACATTCTGTTCTTGATACATGTTTGCTAAGGGCAGGGCTTTATAGAAACCAACACTTTACTGAGCGCAGTAAGGGGGAACACCTGTGTGCACAGCAGCATGCCACATGTACACATGGCACACGGATGTATGTATGTCTGTATGTATGTATGGAGGCAATGGGCTGAAGTCAACCAAGTCTGGCACCGCACTGCCTGGCTTCTAATCCCAGCTCTGCTGTGGGAACTTCGGCAAAGTGTTTACTGTCCCCTAGCCTATATTCTCAATCATAGGAAGGCTGTGTTAGTTAGTTTTCAATTACTACAGCAAAACCCTTAAAGGTGAGTATGTGCAGGTCACAGTTTTGGAAGCTGAAAGTCCAAACAACATGGTGTCAGCTCTCTGAGGATCTTGTGGCAGATGACATAGCAATAGCCAGATTAGAGGGAAGCCAAAGAGTGAAGAGGGCAGTCTTGTGCCTCCCCCTGGGCCCCACTTCTAAAGAGCTCTACAACCCATTCACATCCCACACAGGGGTCCATTCACCACTGGGGGCCACACTGACACCATAACCAAACCACAGCAGATGGTGATGCCACTCGCCTCAAGAGGCTAAGAAGACTGCGCCCTCAGCACTGCCCCGATACACGGAAGCCCTGCTCAACTGTGAGCTAGTTGCACAGCAAAAACAGAATCTACTGGATACAGACACACACACACACACACACACATGCACACACGCACACACACACGTACACACACGCACAATTTATTCAATGACTACATCAACATTAAACCAGGTGGAAAGGTCCAGAGAACAAAGGTGAAAATAAAGATGCAGTTGATTGGCCAGAAAAAAGTGAAGGAATTCAACGGAAATTTTCATTTGTACATAAAGGATGGAAAAACCGACACTAGATAGACTTTCTTTTCCTTCTCCACTGATGCCCAGGACAGAAACATGGCAAAATGCTCCAGCCAAATCAGGGTTGCTCTGAGCATGGGCACCTGCCAGAACTCAAGCACAAATGGCCAAGCTGATCTGAGAATATGCACAGTTCACAGACTCTTGAAGTATGGACATTCCAGACACAAATCATTTCCAGTGCCATAGAGAGCTTTGGAATTTAGAAAGTCTGAGGGAGAGCAGGGTGGAAAACAGAACATTGGCCACAACAACAAAAGCACAAGACCCACATCTACAAAGGTGGCCCTTAGCACTGAGATGAAACTGGAATGCTGAATAGATTTACTATCAGTGGTGCAGATAAAATGTCAGCAGACTGGATAATTAAAGCATTTTGGCTTTTAACTTCACTCTCTCACTTTCTGGAGGGATGATAAAGAGAAAGGAGATCAGTCCAAAAAAATACAAGAATTCTTTAGAGTTATGAGTGTATTTTTAGTTAGTCCTGACATCTGGGATAGCACAGACATTATTTCAGGATCAGCTCCTGACCATGCCCTTTACATGGGGTTAACCATCATTTTTTAAAATGCTTTGATGAAATATAATTCTTTTTTAAAAATGCACAGGCTAATTAAGATCATGTCTGGGGAGTCTTTTGCTTCCAACAGAGGGTGTTCCTGGCCGAGCAGAACAGATGCCATTAAGCCAGTTGCTGCCACTCCTATTCCTCACCATTTCCCTAAATTCCTCCACTGACCAGCCCCGAGTCCCTTCCTGGACCTGCAGCTGGACCACATCTGCTCATCTCAGGCCTTGGGAGACCCCGTGGTGCATGCCTGGATCACCACAGAGAGGCTGGGCCCAGCCACCTACTCCCAGCTTTTTAAAGCTTGGGCCACTTGACAAGGAAGGAATTAATCACAGAACCACAGATACAGTTCAGAGACTGTGGTGATCTGCTAACTCAACCTCCCACCCAGTAGAGGAATCCTGTTCAGGCCCAGCCTGGACAACAGCGGGCTTACTGTATGCATGCAGAATTGCCAGCAGGCCCTGAGGCTCATGACAACAGCCAGAGGCAGCGATCGCACCAAACCCAGCAAGGCTTGAGGCAGGACAGAGTCAAGATCCCATGGGCCCCATGGGACAGAGCAGGCCCAAGTGTCAGGAGCAGCAGCACCAGGGACATCGCTAATGGACACTTCCCCCTAGGGTGGTCCCAGATGCACCAGGGGTGAGACACTCCTCACACGCCCAGGAACCCTATCTGCACAGGTGTGACCCAGAAAGCCCGAGCTCGGAGAGGCGACAGGAAGTGATGGCGGGGGAAGGAATTTAAAGCACTGCATTAGCAGGGTCAGCTCTCTTTGGAAAGGTCTAGAAAACCTCATTCAGGTCTCCTCTCAATTGTCCCATTCCTGCATAGTGTACAAAGACAGGCGTTTCCTATGGGGACCTTGACAGATCCTAACCATGGCATCCTTCCAAATAACTACCAAAAACAGAAGAAGCCCTTCCTCATACAACACTAGGGGACACTGCACTACTTAGAAAGTTACTTTGAGGCCATCATACGCTCCTCCCTCAAACCCAATTTTGCGTTAACGGTAAACCCTACTCTTGTACAAGACATGCCTGCAAATATCTGAGGACAATCCTCACTTATCCTTTATCCTTCTGCAGACTAAACACAGCCCCTCAACTATTCCAACTTGGCTTGGTTTCCAAACCCTTCCACATCCTCTGGGAGTACACCATGACCCCCTGGCTGTGATCCTGGGGACACAAGAGAAAACACAACAACACGGTGGTTACACGTACAGGCTGGAATTCCGCCTCCCTCACTCAGTGTGCCTCAGTTTCCTCAGCAGCACCCGCTATTCTTAGTTGTTAGGATTAAATAAATAAATTCATGGAGAAGTTGTTGAAAGTGTTTGCAATGCGAAGTTTTAAACTGTTCTGTAACACAGGGCTAAGCCTGTCAGACATTCATAATACATCCCTGAAGTTGCGAGCTGGACATTCCAGTTCCATTGATCAACAGCTTCCTTACAGAGAAAACAACAGACTGTTTTAGAACTCTGGTGAGGCAAGAGATGAGCAGCTTCCGGACCACCGCCTGGTCCTAACATTACCAGGATACACTCAACCTTAGCTGTCTTCTCTCCCACTGACATCTGGGGACGGTTCTCCACGAGACTCACAGTTCTGCACGTCTTAGAAAGCCAAGGCACTTACTGCCTTTGTTCCAAACTCTGTTTTGGGAAGCTAAAGAGATACTTCACCTCAAAGTGGCTCCTCTGAATGGAGCCAAGCGCAAGTGCACTTACTGTTCATTATAAAAGATTCAAGTTTCCCAGGGCTGGGTTTCTCCCTGCTAGTTTTGCAGGTGTCTTCTGGCGCTGTGTGTGTGTGAACTTCGATGAGGGCTGGAGCTCAAAGAACGAGTGCAATATGCTGACACTGGTTTCTGTTATTGCTGTGAGCGATGAGGTCCTTCAACTAACCCACGTGAACAGTCTCCTGCCAGCACCTATGAAACTATAGCAGGTGAACCCTGCTTGCAAAGAGGTGAAATCTCAGTCCCTCCACGGCGTTTAACAACCACCAACAGCAAAGACAGTGGCAAAACAAACATCCTCACTCCAGTATTTATCTTAAAGTTATGAAACCTGTCATACCCTGCCCACATTCAGCTAATTTTTAAAGATTTTAAGTAAAGATATTTATCTTTATTTATGTCCTTACTTTTTCATGCTGGCTTTTATCTTCTTGATTTTAATCCAAGTTCCAGTCATTTGAGGTCCTTTCAAAACGGCTCTGCTGCAGACATCTTTAATCTGAAAGCTCATCGTGTGAGTCCCCTTGTCCGAAATGCAGTCCACCGACTCCACCCTGCTGCAGTGGTTTCCCCCAACCACGCAGGTGACCTTCCTTGTAAACCTAGATTCTCAGCAGCAGCACCGGATACCTGCCTTGTCCGGTGCGAAGCCTGTGATAAGCCCACGCCCTCCTTCAATTTGTGGGCAAGAGATCCGCAAGTTCTGCCATCATCCATCTGCTCTCTCCTCATCGGTCACCAGAGCCACCGTGTGGGCCTCTCCTACTGACAACTCCCACCCCATGTGAGGCGGGAACACACGGCCTGCAGAATGACTGGCAGGGGGCCAGCAGGACACCAGCTAGTGTGGTCAGGCAGAAGAGGGAAGAAGAGCCACACTTTTCCAGGAAACCTGGCCCAGCACCGCCACTGCTGTAACCAAAGCAAACCAGGACCCGTAATACAGCCGCATGAATGGGGCGGGGAAGGAATGCAGGTGCAGCAAGTGTCTGGCTTAGGAGCATTCCAGTTGTGAATGTCCCAGGTGTGGTGTGGACTCACTTTGTCGGCTCAGGGTTAGGGTTAGGCTTGTGAAGGAACCCAACTTACTAACAACTCTCCCAGAACAGAACTCGGTCATAAGTCTGGGACTCCGTACCTCCAGAATAGCCAGGCACACCTATAATCCCAGCACAAAGGAGGCTGAGGCAGTATAGTGAGTTTGAGCCCAGCCTGGGCTGCACAGGGAGTTCCAGGCCAACCTAGACTACATAGCAAGGCCCTGTCTCAAAAGCCAAAATTCACCACCAGCATGGCTGATGAGGGGCAGTGGTGTGTCAGAGAAACTCAGAGAAGAGTCACCAAACAAAACAAAGCACCCAAAACCAAAGGAGGGAATCACACCCAGAAATGGAAACTCAATCAGAAAGATGATCCACTTAGGCCACACTGCACGCCTGGGCTGTTGGAAGGGGAAGTCCTGCGTTTCCCCACACCCTGGGGACAGAGCCATCTTGGGAAGGGCTCGAACAGCCAGAGGGAAGGAGCCCGTGCTGGACACACAGTCAGAGCCCTGGGATGACGAGTTCATTACATCCCCTTTCCCATCTTGAAGGGAAACCCACCTTGGGGGTAAAAAGAGAAGAGACAAAAAGGGAAACAGGTACCTCACCCTCCCCACGCGAGGGAACGCTGCCTCTGGTGGCCTCACAGGTGCTCACAGGATGCAAAGCCTCCCCACCCTCTAGGCAGAGAGGCTGAGTGCCACCCACTGGGGTCGGCACCCAGCCCACCAGCAGGGAGCCAGGGATCACACCCCGGAGAGGGGTAAGGGAGGGGCAGAGACAGAGCCGCCCAGAGTGGCCGCTTCCATGTTGTTTACAGCGCAAAGATCTGAGTCACTGAGAAATCCCAAACAGCAACCAGCCTCACGTGTGGTGGGCAGAGTCCCTAAACCATGCCTGGGATTGCACTGGGTCCCGCCCGAGGGCTGCAAAGGGGAGCTCTTGAGACAAGGATGATTTGGGACCTGAGCACAAAGGAACAGAGGAGGTTAGCAAGGGCAGAGAACTTTTGGTGCCATTCGAGGTGGAAAGTCCCTGGAGGGAGAACACAGAGACACCTGCGGGATTTTCCCAGCAGCCGGGGGACCGGGGAGATAGGACATTGGCAGAAGCAAAGGCCCGGCAAACTATTCCCATCCTTCTCTTCCCAGCTTCATCATTGGGACCGAGACAAAGGCTGCAGGTGACCACGTCCAAAGCACGCCTTGCAGCAAGGAGGTGGCTGCGAAGAAACTGGCACCCTCCCCACTCCCGGGAGGCAGTCACACAGCCCGCGGGCGGGAGGGAAGCTGGGTGGCCGTCTGCAAGCGCAGGGTGACAAAAGCCGTGCACACGCTGTGTCTCCACGGCCTGGCAGCCAGGTGGAGGGTGTTTCCACTTTCTTGCTTCTATCTCACCAGGTACTGAACGCAAATCAAAATGGATCGAAGCTCCAAATGTTAAAACAGAGGCACTTAACCTGCTGCAAGATAAAATAGCTAAAACTCTTGAAGTCATAGGTGTCAGCGAGTCCTTTCTGAACAGAACCCCGAATGCACAAGAAATAACAACAGAAATCAACAAATGGGATTATACCAAATTCAAAAGCTTCCACAAAACAGGAAACAACTGAGAGTGAAGAGAAAACCTACAGAATGGGGGGAAAATTGCCTACACCTACACTTTGGACAGAGAACTTGTATCCAGAATCTATAAAGAACTCAAAAAAATTACATACCCTGCCCAAATAAAAGACCCACTCAAAAACTGGCAACTGAAATGAATATACACTTCTCAGAAGTAGAAATGGTCAATAAATACATGAAAAAATGTTCAACATCACTGGCTATTAGAAAAATGCAAATTAAAACAACACTGACATTGCATCTTACCCCAGAAACAGTAATCATCATCAAGAAATTGAACAATTCATGCCTGTAATCTCTGAACTCAGGAGGCTGAGGCAGAAGGATTGATGTGAGTTTAAGGACAGCCTGGACTATACAGCGAGTTCAAAGCCAGTCTGAACTACATAGTGAGATCCTGTCTAAAAAACAAACAAACAAAAAAGACAAGAAAAGAAAAGAATCGAAGAAATCAAATAATAATAACAAATTGTGGTGAGGCTATGGAGCAAAAGGCAAAAGAAATTTTCTACATTGTTGGAGGCAATGTCTCATAGTACAATCACTATGAAAATCAGTATGGAGATTCCTCGAAAAACTAAAAGTATAAATTCCACTTGACCCAGCTATTCCCCTTCAAGGCATCTTCCCCAAAGAGTAAAGTCATCATATTACAGTGATACACGCCTACCCATCTCTACAACAGCACAACTCATAATAATAGCTACATCTTGGAAGCAGTCTGTCTGTCCATCAACAGATGAATGGATAAATAAAACACGATATTTATACACAGTGGAATAATACTCTGCTATAAATAAGAAAAATTTGAGTCATTTTTAGGAAATGGATACACTTTGAAACCATAATGTTAAGTTTATCTTATGAGAAACCCAAAGTATAAATCAATTAAACAGCAAAATAAAAGATAGATAAAAGGAAACAGAGAGCTAGATCTTCTGCAAAAAGGAAGAGGACCAAGCGATGGAGGCAGTGGGGGAAGGAAGAGGGGGAGTGGACATAGAAAGACATTTTCATACGTGTCACATACATGCACTGAACACTCGTAAGGAAAACACACTATGTATTGCAAACATGTATTAACAAACTAAAGAGACAAGTAACGAGAAAAACACAGCAAAACAAAGCAGACACAGCCAGACTCCCACCTCAGGCACTAGGGGCAGGAGGGAAGAGCCGGGGACAGGGTCATGAAACGCCAATTTCAATAGCCTCATCCTGCAGGAACCCCAGTGGGTGGCTGGTAGATACGGAAGTGGTCAGTGGCTCTGAATCTTCCCCGGACAACGTGAATTAACGGGACACGAGCATCACCCCTGCCCCTCCCACTGCTGCTGGCACTGCCACTCGCGTCTAGATCAAGGATTCACGTGGAAGCTGAGCTTGGCTTGTGGACCCCCCGACTCCCAGGTGAGCTCCCCGTCACGTTACCACTGGGTGCATTTCTCTCTTTCCTACTACTCGACTGGGTGCATCCAGGTCTCAGCATCTGGGACAATATTAAACTATAACTTAGACTTCTTTAAAACAAAGTAGGCCAAGAAAAACTCTTCCACTAAAATGCTTTGCTATTATTCATCTTTTCAATGCTTTGGGTTTTATTTTTAGATTTTACTGTTTAGAGATTTCTTATAATCTTTATAAGCATGCCGGAGTATCCCGAGACCGCGACATCTGCTCTTAAGTTACTTGCAGAACTGGAGCATAGGTTTCCTTCCTTTGAAAAATAATTAATCTGTGATGGCTTTAATGGATAGCAAATGAACAAAAGCAGTTTTAATCTTGACATGGTTTTAGCAGTAAGATTGGACTTTGTCAGGCCCCATGATCAGGGATCATCTGGAAAAGTTTAGTGATTAGGTTCCAAGGAGAACTCCAGAGGAGGGAGCCCTGCCCTGCCAGCCGATGAGCAGCCTGCGCTCTTCGGGCTGCCCCCTCCCGCTCGCTGCGTCTCCTTTGAAGAGAGCTCCTGGCTGCTGCTCCTGCCTCCCGAGGTGGCCATCGCCTCTCCAAAGCCCTCGCAAGGGCCACAACCAGAAAATGCCCTGTGCTCCTCTGGGTACTATGCGTCCTCTGGTCTCACTGTGTAAGAGACAAGAAAGGACCCAAATCGTGTCCAGTCTCCCGAATGTCAGACAGCCCAGCTTCCCCCTACATAGATGAAGTCCCAGTTTGCTCAGCCCTGAGGGTTTGCTTGGGTTGAATGTGACCCCAAAGTTGTTATGCTGGAAACCTAATCCCCAAGCTAGGTAAGAGGCCACGGCTGTCCCACAGCACTGCCCATGAGGTTCCCCCAGGCACAGGCCCCAT
>RJWM01006326.1:0-85157 GCA_004363535.1 Dasyprocta punctata
ATTTCTTTGATTAGCAAAGGAGATTGTCTGTTAGCTTTTCCCCAAAATGGTGGGCCTGCATTGTCTGCTCTAAATGAATTTCTCTAAAAGCTGGGTCAAAAAAATTTACACTTGTTTCTATTTGTACTTTTTGGATTACTTATTTCAAGTTACACTAGCTCAGTGAAATATTCCTTGATAAATGCTTTATCATATGGGAAACAAAAATTCTGGGTGAATACTAGTCAAAATTATCTCTCCCCAAAACTGTATCAAATTTCCAGCTACTAGTACATAATGGATGATTACATTTGAAATTTTCATTTAAAAGGAGGCATGGAGGTAAGCACAATCAATCTAGAGACTTGGATTATTTTCTCTTTTCCTTTTTTTTCTTCTTCATTTCTTTTTTTTTTTTTTTTTCCATAAGTAAACAAAACCTCAGGTCTTAGTTTCCCTTTGCTTATAAAACTCAGTGGCTCCCGGGGGCATTATACTCATCAAGGATCCACTGAGGAGTTCAGTAGCTGAATGCAGCTGTCAGGAGGTGGGGCCTGGTTGGAGGCGTTCTCTGGGGGTATGATCTAGAAGGGTGTATTCTTGTCCTCAGCCACTCCCTTCTGTCTACTTCTGGCTGCCGTGGAGTGAGCATCTTTCCTCAGCCAAACCTCTTTGCCATCCTATTTCTGCCTTGGAGCCAGCCAGCTGACTGAAACCATGAGCCAAAACAAGCCTCTCCTCCTTCAAATTGTGTTTGTTATTTCGTGATATTAAAGTGACAGGAAAGCTAATACATTCACTAATGGCCAAAATAATTTTACCACCTAAAGTGGAGTTCAGGATGCTAAAGTGCCTTAGGGCATGTAAATACTGGGTTGGCTAGATGTTTCTTCTTCCTTCCAGATACACCGGTGACTTTGGGTTTTTCTCCAGGAAACAGTGTTAGGGAATTCAAACCCAATCACAAATCCCCTGTGGATGGACAGAGAAAGCAGAGCATCTGGCAGCCAGAGATAGGAAACAGGAGCAACATGGTCCTGTCAAGTTGCTTTCTACAATGCCTTGTTAGAATTCAATTCTCTTTATCTTGAGAAGCAGTCATGAGTTGGTTAATTTGAGAGTTTTGGAAAGCAAATTATCCTTTTGGCAAAAAAGAAAACAATGTGTTAACCATCTGGTTAAATCAAAGGCATCAGAACAGAGGAGGGAGCTTGTGCAATGAAAAGGGGTAGTACAATGCAGGAAAATTAGTGTTGTCTGGGTCTCTGCCACGAGATGCGTATGTGCTCTGGCTCAATTCCCTAGCCATCAGTCTTCCTCTTGACTGAATTGATGGGACTCTTGGTGAATAGAATTAGGAGACATTGCTAGCCCTATGTACCTATCTGCAACCATTTACCTAGGGGAAAGACTTCACTGCTGTCTGCAGCTGGACCCATGTTCAAACATTTATACAGCTGTACCACAGGGCCAGATGTTTACAGACATGTCTGATAGAGTGTGTGTGTGTGTGTGTGTGTGAACTTAAAGAGTTGGACAAGGAAAATTTGATTTTAAAGTGAAACATGAAACCAGACATGGTGGCACATGCTTATAATCCCAGCATTCTGGGGTCTGACGCAGGAGATTATCAAGTTTGACTCCAGCCTGGGCAAATTATTGATTTTGTGAGACCTTGTCTAAAAATAAAGATTTTTAAAAAGGACGGGGGATATGGCTCAGTATGAAGGCCCTGGGTTCTATCCCCTGTACTGGAAAAAAAGAAGTGAGACACTAGTGTCACACTGCAGTGTGACAGCAGAAACTTTAACTCATTTAGATTCAACCATCCTAGAAAAAAGGAGTTTTGTTCGTGAATTTCAAGGGCTATATTAATAAGCACTTGCTGAGGAGTTTCATCCTTATAGCTGAATGTGGCACAGAAATAATATTATCCTCCTCATTTTGGAAGACGAGAGTTGATCATATGGTGCAGAACCAACTTTCAACTCCATGGCAACACTTTCATGGATGACCATGATCACAGACTTAAGTTATGAACATATAATCTGCTGAGGATTACAGGGAGAACTTGGAGAAGGGTAATGTGTAAAAGAAAAGACTCCTTGTCAACAAGAAGATGAAAGTTTGGAGGCTTTGACATTTCAGTTAGATTGAAACATTCAAGTTCCTTGTAGTTGGGAACATGAATTTTGAACTTGATTCTAGTTCAACATTTCTGTGACCCTGAGAGAGAATTCAAAAGAAACTCTACAAATTTAACAATAGTGATAACTATTATTTTTTTGAGTTTGTTGGTCATTCTCTATAGATTTATAAGATAGGTGTGAGTAAACTTGATTTAGGATAAAGATTTTGGAGAGAAGCTAATTTGCCAAGATAATACAGAGAGCAAGTTATTTTTAAATACGTCTGGTTCCAGAGCTTGCATCCATTCCATTATATTGCAACATAACAGCAAAAGTTATTTAATTTAAAAAACATTTAAATTAACTAATTTATTAACAAATAGGAATTATATGTACTTATCTTGTACCATATGCTATTTTAAAATATATATGGAATATACATATTAAAAATGGAATATATATTTAAAATATAAGTGTAGAATGTCTAACTCAAGCTAATTAGCACGTGCATTACCTCACAGACATCATTGTTTTGTGGTGAGAACACGAAAACTTCTATTCTTAGCAACTGTCAAGAATGCAATATATTGTTATTAACTGTAATCATCATGCTGTACATTAGATCTCTTAAACTTCTTGATCTGACTAAAAGTTTATATCCCTTGACTAATCTAGACCTGCCCAATGCCTAATATCTGGTAGCCATCATTATATTCTCTTATATGAGTTTAACTTTTTAAAGATTCAATATATAAATGAGATCATGTGGCATTTTGTCTTTCTGTACTTTGCTTATTTCATTTAATATAATATAATATTCTCCAGCTTCATTCATACTGCCTCAAATGGCAGAACTTCCTTCTTTTTATTTTATTTTATTTCATTTTATTTTATTTTATTTTTTCCTATTTAAGAGAAAATGGACACAGAAAAGAAAAAAAGCAAAAGAGACAAACAACAACAAATCGAATTCAATAAGATTATAGGTTTACAAAGTGAGATGGTTGGGATTCGACAGTGGTTGTAATATTGCATATCGTTACCTTCAAAGGGGTTGTTTAGATTAACAGATATAGACATGTAAAATTGATCTAATCATATGAGTATTAACTGTTCTTTTTCAAAAACTAATGCATTTAGTGGTATAGTCATTTTAACTATCTTATGTATACTTATATGCAAATTTATGTCTTTTTCCTTTTCCCTTCCTTCTTTCCTCATTTCCCCTTATAATACCTCTTGTTATCTTCAAAATAACTGCCGATACCATCAGGCACAATACAATCAAACAAAATAGTACAGGATAAAACCAATGAAAAACAAAACAATGGAAGCAATACATAGTAAAACAATTACTGTAATGCCTCATGTTACCTTCTAAGCAGTTGCTTATATCATCAATCATAATACAATCAAACAAACCAAAATAGGATAAAATCACTCAAAACAAAACAATAAAAGCAACATAGGGATTCAAAACAAGGTGATCAGATATCAATAATGGTTACCATAATGTGTTTTGTTATCTTTTAAATAGCTGTCTCTGCCATCAAATATAATAAAATTAGGCAAACTGAAATAGAATAAAACCAAACTAAACATCTCAATGAAGACAGTACAGGACTCAAATCCCGTTGATAGATTAACAATGGCCACTGCCTGCCCTTTTTAGACACTTCCTCCCCTTTCATTTTTATAATATGTATTGTGTATTTTGAATGCTATTAACTCCTTTTTTTTTTTTTTTTTTTTTTTTTTTTTTTTTTTTTTTTTTTT
Organism: Dasyprocta punctata; assembly: GCA_004363535.1. Classification (NCBI taxonomy): domain Eukaryota; kingdom Metazoa; phylum Chordata; class Mammalia; order Rodentia; family Dasyproctidae; genus Dasyprocta; species Dasyprocta punctata. The sequence goes on from RJWM01006326.1 coordinate 3,885, forward strand.
TTTTTTTTTTTTTTTTTACTAGGGAGATAACATGATGCTCACCCATGGGGCTCTGGGCCATTTTATCCATAAACATGATCTTAAGTTGTATCCATTTACCTACAAGAGGCTTGAGGTTATTTTTCTTCATAGCTGAGTAGCTTTCCATTGGATAAAAATGCCATATCTTTCTTGTCCACTATGTAGATAATGGGCAAGCTACCCCCACTTCTTTCTGGTTCCCTGTCACATACAGCATTGTTCTCTCTCCTTTGACTTTCAGTCTATGAACCCCCTTTCACGTTTAATGTGTTTCTTGTATAAAGCATATTGATGGATCCTGTCTCCTGATCCACTCTGCCTGTGTTTCTTTCCATTGGTGGATTGAGGCCATCTACATTAATGGTTAAGGCCAACATGCACTGCCTCATCTCCACCATGCCGCTTTCCTGCAGTTGGCTGCCCACTTTTCCTCTCTACTCAATTGTCTGCCCCACTTGGTGATATCCCTCTGCCACTGTTTCTGGAGCTGTGGTCTTTTTTCTCTCTCTCTAAAATGTCCTTCAGTATTCTTTGTAGGCTTGGCTTGGTGGTCATAAATTCCTTCAGTTGTTCTTTGTCTTGGAAGTATCTTGTTTCTCTGTTAATTTTGAAAGATAGTTTTGCAGGGTACATCAATCTGGGTTGGAAGTTGTTTTCTTTCAGGGCTTGAAATACTTCACTCCAAGCTCTTCTTGACCTGATGGTTTGTGTTGAGAAGTCTGTTGTGATTCTGATGGGTTTTCCTTTGTAGGTGATCTGTTTCTTTTCTCTAACAGCTTTTAATATTCTGTTTCTGTGTTGAATTTCTAGGATCTTGATTATTGTATGTCTGGGTGTAAATTTATTTTGGTTATGGTTAGCTGGAGTTCTCTATGCTTCACTTACCTGAAAATCACTTCCTTTTCCCATGCTTGGGAAGTTTTCTAAGATTATTTCTGTAAATAGGCTTTTAATTTCATTTGAACTGATTCCTGCTTTTTCACTCACACGTTTTATTCTTAAGTTATGCTTCTTTGGATTGTCTTGCAGCCATTGTATTGTTACTTCCAGGTTCCTTGTTATTTTAAAGAGATCTTTCCTTTCACGATCACAAGCTGCAAACCTGTCTTCAAGGTGTGAAAGTCTATCTTTAGTTTCTTTCAAGTGGTTTTGCCTACTTTCATTGGAGTTTTCGATTTCCTGGTTATCTCTTTGAATCTGTTTTGTGTATTCTAAATCTTTTTTGTATTGTTCATTCAAGGTTTCCCTCATTTTCCTATGCTCCATTTTTTCATCTGTGTCTCCTTTAGAGTTGCCTAGCAGTTCTTTTATTATGTTTTTCATTTCTTCTTTTAGTTGAGCTAGTATTTCTGTTCTAATTTCTTTTATAGCCTCTTGAAGTTGTTTCTTTACTTCAGTTGCCATCACCTCAGAAACTTCAGTTGTGGGACTCCCGATCTCTTCTGCGTTTGCATCTCCTGGACTTGCTCTGCTTGAATTGGAGGCCAGAGACTGCCTTTTGCTTCTTTGTCTTGACATATTCCTGGGTTCTTCTGGGCAAATGGGTACTGGGGACCCAGGCATTCCTCACATTGGCTGCAATTTCTCTCAAGTGAGACTGGTTCTTCTAGCCAATGCTGATTATGGATATCTGATGGTTGCTACTGGGGGTGCTGTTACAGTGCTCTCCACTGCCTTTCCCCAGCCTGCCTTGGCTCCCTGATGGCTGGTGAGGTGTGCACAGGGGCCAGCTGCCACCTGTGAACCTGGGCCGGTCACCCGTGGACTCTCCACCATCACCCCTGGAGTGTGTGTGGAGCCACCATCTCCAGACCAAGTTGGTCACCCATAGGGACCCTTTGAGGTGGCCCCCAGCATGCTCATGGGGGCAAGGCTCAGCCTGAGCAGCCTCCATGGGTCTGCACCCAGCTAGGAGTCCCCAGCCCAACTCCAAGATGTCTCCCCGCCAATCTCCCCCTCACATGGGAGGGTGAGGACCTCCGTACTCACGATTCTCCAGGTCTGCTCCCCCTGTTCACTGCCACTCTCCTCCAATGCTGCCTCTCTCGGCAGAGGCCTCCGGGGTCACCACCGCCGCGGCACCTTGTTCGTGCGTCCCCAGGTTCCAGCAGGTTGTGTTACACGGTTGGTCCAGCTCCAGGCAGAGGCGTTGCCAGCTACCAACTTCTTTGTTTAAGTGTTTCCTTTTACTCTTTCTGTGGGCTTCAATTCTCGCTTTAGATTCTTCCTGGGTCCAGAGGACTCACTTCCTTCCTTCTTGTCTTCCTCATGTTGCTATAATCCAGCATCCAGACGGTATCTCTCAGGGAGGCTGTTTAATCTGCTGCTTGCAGTCCCGCTATCTTGTTCTTCCTCTCAACTTCCTTCTTTTTAAAGTCTTAGTAACATTGCATGTTCTTTATCCATTCATCTGTTGATGGACACATACGCTGAATCAAAATCTTGGCTATTATGAAGAATGATACAATGAATGTGGGAGAATAGTTGTCTCTTTGACATATTGATTTTATTTTCTTCATACATACCCAGAAGTAAGATTTCTGAATTGTCTACTAGTTCTATTTTTAATTTTTTGAGAAATTTCCATACTATTTTCTATAGCTGTTGGGAACTGATTAGATCCTCAGACACCTGAAGTGGGGACAGTGACAACTAAAGAAAGACAAAAGACAAAGTATTAAGGTACAAGGGGGTTGGGAGGAGACATGTCTAGTGGACAAACTTGGCAACCTTCATGGTTGACTCACTATTATTATCCAGCAAGAAGTACAGAGGGATAAGATTATGCATCATTCATTACCTGGTTGAAGAAGATTTTGAAAAATAAGAAACAGGTGAAACTTCAAGAGAGATAAAGGTTAAAAAGGGAACAATCCCTTCTCCACACCCAGATGCCTGCATGAGTTAATAGAGAATTAGCTTTCTTTCTGTTGTCCTCAGCAGATGTTATCTTGCCCTGGGAGCACTGTGATCAGCATCTCCCCCACCCCATACCTTACCCAGCCCAGCCCCCAACATATGATGGCTATAATTTACATTTTCACTAGTAGAATCCACATTCTCACTAATACTTTTTTCTTTTTGATAATAGTCATTATAACAGGTATGAGTTGATACCTCATTGTAGTTTTGATTTGCATTTCTTTGATGATTAGCTGTGTTGAGCAGTTGTTTATATTCATTGGCTATTTGTGTGTCTCCTTTTGAGGCATGTTTATTTAGATCCTTTGCCCATTTTTTTTCAGTTGGATTATTTGTTTTCTTACTACTAAGTTCATTATGAATGTTGGATACTAATGCCTTAAAGGATGTATGATTTGTAAATATTTTCTTTTGTTCTGTAGGCTGTCTCTTCTCCCTATGGACTGTTTCTTGGTTATGCAGAAGGTTTTCAGTTTGATGAGATCCTAGTTGTCTATTTTTTTCATGCTTTTGAGTTCATATTTAAAAAAATCATCACCCAGACCAATGTCTTGGGGACTTTCTCCTTATGTTTTCTTCTAGTAGTTTTACAGTTTCAGATCTTATGTTTAAGTATTGAATCCATTTAGGATCAATTTTTGTGTATTTTGTGAGACCAGGGTCTAATTTCATCGTTCTCCCTTGTTCTAACACCATTTACTAGAAGGACTGTCTTGTCCCTTTGTGTGTTCTTGGCATCATTGTTGAAAATCAGTCAACCCTAATGCCTGGGTTTAGTTCTGAGCTGTCCATTTTGTTCTTTCAGTCTAATTGTTTGTTTTTATGCCAGTACCATGATGTTGGTTGCTTTAGTTTTTTTTTTTTGTTTGTTTGTTTTTGTTTTTGTTTTCGGTCTTTTTTGAGACCGAGTCTTGCTATGTAGTTCCGGCTGGTCTTGAGCTCACTTTGTAGCCCAGGCTGGTCTCGAACTCTCAATGATTCTCCTGCCTCAGTTTCAAGAATGCTGGGATTACAGGCATGTGCCACCATGCCCAGTTTGGTTGCTATAGTTTTGTAGTATATTTTGAAGTCATGCAGTGTGATGCCTCCAGATTTTTATGTTATCTCAGGAGTGCTTTGGTGATTCAGTATATTTAGTGGTTTTACAAATTTTAGGATTGTCTTTCTTATTTCCATAAAGATTGACACTGGAAATTTGAGAGGGATTTTATTGCTTCTGTAGATAGTTGGTTAGTATAGACATTTCATCAGTATAATTCTTCCAGTTCATGAACAATGGAAGAATTGTGTCTTTTCATTTACTTGTGTCTTCTTCAATTTATTTCATCAGTGTACAGAGCTTTCATTCTTTGGTTAAATTTATTCCTAAGTATGTTTTTTGTGGCTAAGCTACTTTATTTATTTATGTTTTTGTTATGACTACTCTATTATTTTCCAAAAAAAATGAGATTGTTTTATTTCTTTTTCAGATAGCTCATTGTTGGTCTATAGCAAAGGCACTGATTTTTGTATGTTGATTTTATATCCTACAACTTTACTGGACTCATTTATTGGTTCTAACAGTTTGTTGGTGAAGTCTTCAGGGTTTTCTGTTCATAAGATCATTTTGTTTGCAAACAGGGAAAATTTAACTTCTTCCTTTTTAATCTGAATGCCTATTTCTTTCTCTCAGCCAATTGCTCTAAGACTTCCTGCTCTATATTGAATAGAAGTAAGGAGACTAGGTACCTTTGTAGTTTGCACTTTTAGAGGAGATTTGCCTTTCACTGTTGAGTAGGATGTTGACTATGGGTTTGTGATATATGGCTTTTATTGTATTGAGGCATATTCCTTCTCTATTTAATTTGTTAAGAGATTTTTATCATGATGATGTTGAATTTTGTCAAGTGATTTTTCAACATTTATGTAGATGATCATACTTTTTTTGGTCTTTTATTTTGATAATGTGGTGCATCAGCAGGAGACATTTTAGAATTATGTTTCGATCGTGGCTGATACGATGCTCAGAGAATTTCAGTGAGAAAGATGAGCAGGAAAAGCTGTTGCAAGTTATACAGTCTTTATATCAGCAGAAGGTCTGTGACTACCCCAGGGCCACGGCAGGTTAAGAGTGTCCTATGTCACACTCTGTACATTTTTGTCATCAAGACTGGGTTTAAGCAAAATAGTGAAATGGAAGATAACAACAACAGCAATAACAATGACTTATCCAGCATGTTATGAAAAAGCTAAACACTTTAATCTTCTCAACTTCCATGAATCCTAATTATTTTACAACTGAGGACACTAAGACTCAGGGAGATTGACCAAATTTAATGATAGACAAGTGGCAAGCAAAGCCAGGATTTGAACCCGGGTAAATGGACTCCAAAGATGCAGAATCTTTACTCTATATTGCCTGTCTCAAATGACAATCTGTTTGGTGCCTTCCTCTTCTCTTCTGTGTCTCCTTTACATTCTGTCTTGCTGTGCATGTGAAGACTGGCTCCATCCCTGCTTCCCAAGGCCACTGGCTTCCAACTGCTTTCCTTTCCAGTTATAAACTAAGAAATAACTCACATCAATCATTTAAACTTTAGGGCTACAGAAAAAAAAAAATTGAACTGTTTTTCCCTCCTTCCTTTTTCTCTGGCTCCTTGCCTCATTCCCTCCCTGTTCGCCTCCCTCCCTTTCTTCCTTCTCTGCCTTTCATTGTTTTAAAATGTTTCTATTATAGTCACTCCTCATATTTACTTGTACCAAAATTGGTACCTGGAAAAAGACAGATGTTTTTTATTAACCCCAAGGGGATGTAAACAGTTTTTATACTGTTTGACTTAATTATAACAAGCTCAGTGAAGTTGTGTGTCAAATACTATAAAATGCAATTTCCTAGAACAAATAAATGATGATATCAGTAAATGCAATTTCCTACAGCTGCCAAGTAGGTGAGTTTTACAGTGCCAAGTTTAGAGGCAGTGTAATAATTAACCATTATAGTTATATCAAAATCCCACAAGAGACTTCTGTGTACAAACTACTGAATTTTATGATGACAAGGTATAGGAAAAGTATAAATCTGACAAAAAAGCATTCTACCCTTCTAACCTATCTAGTGTTTGTATTCTTAGTGGTTTCAAGTTAACTAGCTGGTAAATATTTTCTAGTTCTTCCCTTATCTATATAACAAGGTGTAATTTAGCTTAGTGCAAGAGTATGCTGTAAGTTTTATGTCAATAGTTCAGTTTCTCAATCTCTCAAGACTCGTAAAAACCTGTGGCTTTGGTTTTTAACTTAAACTTTAATTGAAGTTTAAACAATTTAGGGTTTATAATTTTTATTTTTATATTATAAACTTAAATAGTATTTGTATTTTGACTTGCTTCTTGTTGAGCAATAATTTCTCAACTAGAGATATATATGTCCCGCAATGTAGAGAAATTCTAAGAATCACTCAAGGAAAAGAACTTTTTTTGAAATGGACAGGGACTGATCTTCTCATGCTTTCTGAAATCATGGACCCGAAGGCCCTTGCTGAAGCTGATAAAAGGCATGCTGTGTGGACATTGTTTTCTCAAAGTTGACTTGATAGCAGAAAGAGCATACTTTGTGATTCAGGAACAAAGGTCACTGATTAAAATGTCTGTGGAAGATATGAGGGATGGTGGCACATAGCGGTCACCATCAGAAAATGAAGCAGTCCTATGACTGATGAGACCAAGGACAGTGGCTATACATGATTGGATTCTTGATATTTCTCATTCTTTAATAATATAGTCTGTTAAATTATATTTATTGAGTGTTCTAAGTACTCTACTAACTTTATGAATATAAAAGTAAACAAGATATTTTCAAGTGACTTACAGTTTAAGGAAGAAAAAAATAGTTTCATAGGTAATTAAGGAAGGATTTTATAGGAGCTAAATAAGAAGAGTGCAGGGCATTGGGAGAACTACACAGGGAGCATCCAGCCTCCTCAAATGCCTTAGCTGAGGTCTGAAGGATAAATAGGTGGTTACGAGTTTAGGAATGAGGATTCCAGACTGTTTTTCTATTTTTATTTTTAAATCTTAGGGACAGAGATTATGTGGTACATTGAGGACTGAAAGATGTTTGCTCTGGGAGGAGGTAGTTTTGCGGAGTGGGATAGAGCAGGAGGTGGGAAATTATGTTGGGAGGATAGGCAAGGCCCCATCAGAAGCCATGGTGAGGTTAGACTTTATCTGAAAGGTTATGAGAAGTCACTGAACAGTCACTGATGTTGAATAGGAAGTGGGTTATATGAGTGTGACACGTGGGAGAGTGGTATGGGCTGGTGATACACATGGGAGCAGAAATAATGGGAAAGGGAGAAGGGAAAGAGGATGGAGCCTGTGGTAGAACACTGAGGAATGAACAGTTGAGTGACAGGCAAAGAAGGAAGGGCCAATGCCTATAACATAAGAGGAAAACTGGGGGAACTTGAACCCAGTACCAAGGTTGGGCCAAGTAAAATAAGCATTGAAGATTGTTCATTGGAGCAAGTACAGGATAGACAGTGGCGTCTCTGACAAAAACAGTTTCAGTGCGCTGGGATGAGGAGTGGAAAGGAGAGGAAATTCCGCGGGGTGCGAGGAAAGTAAGCATGGTACTTCAAGAAGAGAGGGACATATTCCATACAAAACACAGGGTGCATTTTATTTCCTGATGGGAATGAGCCCTCAGAGTATGAAAGCATGAAGTTGTAGGGGAGAGATAGTATAGTATAACCAATAAAAAGAGGTGAAGGAGGTGAACTCCAGAACACTTAGCTTCAGAGTTGTCCTTAAGCCCTAGGAGGAGCCTTAATTCACCAAATGTGAAAGTGAAAAATATGAGCATGAATGTGCTTTCTGTTTGTCTTTTCTTCTTTATTTCTTTATTTTCCCTGTCTTCCTGTGGATTACTTGAACATTTTGTAGGATACTGTTTTGATTTCCTACAGTTTGTGCAACACACACACACACACACACACCCTACCATAGTGTACAGTACAGAGGTCATCATTTTACAGGTTTTTACAGGAAGTATACAAGCTTTGCTTCTCATCCCCACCGACCTTTTGCAGTACTTTGGATTGAAACCAGAGCCTTTACGCTAAGTGCATCCCCAGCTTTTTTTCTTCTTTTCTTTTTTATTTTGATTATATATAACATGTAACAGAAAAGTTACAATCTTCACCATTTAAAGTGTTCAGTGGTATTGAATACATTCATAATGTTATACAGCTACCACCACCATCCATCTCCACACTATTTTTATCTTGTAAAACTGAAACTATAAACCTACTAAACAGTAACTCCTCATACCTTCCATTCCCCAGTCCTGAAAATCACTCTTCTGCTTTCTGTCCCTATGATTTTTGACTGCTCTAGGAACCTCTTGTGGAAGACAACTTGAGTGGGTCCCCTTAAACGCAGAACAATTGCTGCAACTTTGATTATATCGAGACTTATTTCCTTATATTGATGTATACAGAGCTGACTATGGTATTTCTTTCTCTCTTCAGTTGGCTCTAAGCATTGCAAATAAGGCTAGCTGAGGTACTGATATGTAATCTCTAAAGCCATCAGACAGTGTCCTGTTTCCTCCCAAAGTGACCTTTGTAAAATGTATAAAGCACAGCGGGATGGCAGAGCCAGTGAGCTCCACGAATGTCAACTGGGGATGAGCCTTGAGAAAGAGGCTATGAGTTGCCAGGGTATAAAGTTTGCATATCAGAAACCGAAGCAGCAGCATCCTAAAGCAATTCACTTGCTATCTTGATTGGGTTATGCAGATTGATCCCCCTGCATATCTTTGTCTGCGTTTTGCAGAGATACCTTTCTCACTACCTTGCTAGCCAGCTCAAGTTACTCATGTAGTTCCCGCCATCCTCACTGTCACTCATCCTCAAGCTACCCGCTTGCTTCACTAGTTAATAAATTTTGGGAGAGGCCTAGGATCAAGGCCTTTGTGTGCATGTCCTCACGAGGATTGGACTCAGGACCCCTTGGCTGCCCTTAACCTTGAATATGTCTCGGAATCTTTGCTCTCGTCGTGGGTTGCATTGGAGGCGGTAGATTGGAATTAACTTGCCGGGATTCCAATAACATCTCAGTGAATTTATAAATATAACTTCTTGGATTGTGAGGAAAACTAGAGAAAGGATTTCAGTACTTGGATTACCATACTCAATATTTGGGATTACAATACCTCTTATAAATGAGCTCATATATTAGTTGTCTTTTGTTAACTAGCTTATTTCACTTAGCAAAATAGAAGATTCATCTGTTTTGTAGAATATGTCAGTTTCCTTCATTTTTTTCTCCACTCTCCCACAGTTTCCTTCATTTTATTTTATTGTTTATTATTTTAAAGAGAAAAAAATAAAACAAAATTTCAAAACACGATAATTAGGGGGTAACAATGGTATATACATTGTGTATTGATCCCCAGCCTTTTTATTTTGAGATAGACTCTCACTAAGTTGCTAAATTGCCTAAGCCAGGTTCAAACTTGCCATTCTCCTGCCTCAGCCTCCAATAGTGCTGGAATTACAGGAATGCACCATCATGCCCAGCTTGTCCCTTCCCTATTTATAACAAAATTATCTTAAATATTTCCTCCACAAGCATTTAAGAGTATACCAAACAACTTTGCAACTTTTGTTTCAACCATCAAATATAATTCAGAAAACCCAAGTGATGAAAAATCTGTTGTATTTACCTGCATTTTTTTTTTACTGTGTTCCTTCTTTCCTGATGTTTCAAGAAACTTATTTAATCACCTTCCTGTTCATAGAAGTTCCTTTAGTCATTCTGTATAGGTCTTGTGACAAACCACCTTCATTTTCATCACCTGAGAGTGTTTTGATTTTTTCTGCATTCCTGGAGCATGTTTTTGCTGCATCTAACACACTGTGGGTTGACAGTTCTTTTCTGCTAACAGTTGAAAATTTGTTGTACCACTTTCTTCTCACTTTCATGGTTTCTGATGAGAAATCCATTGCAATTCTGTTTTTCTTTTATTAATTAGGTGCTCTTGTTGCTTTTCAAGGTTTTTTTCTTTAACTTCCAGAAATTTGACTAAGATCTCTTTGGAGATAGGTCTCTCTAGTTCTACCCTCATGAGGGGTTGTGGTGCTCCTTTCCAGTCTGCTGAGGGTGGAAGCCTAGACTCCCTGCTTGGCCTTTGCTGGTGTGGATTGGGGAGTATCATGTTTTTTTCTCTGATGTCTGACTGCCATGAGTGCTTATATTCCTAAAGTTTTCTGGTTTGCTAGGATTCCACTTTCCTGATCTTTTGGCTAGAGACAGCAAACTTCTTTTGAACTTTGCTATCTACATCTATTCATATTTACATGTTCCCTGCTTCTCCAGTACCCAGTCTGGGATATAAAAGGCAACAAGAAAACCCAGAGGACTCATATGAGCATGTCATTCTTTGAGTTCTAGGGGTCTTAACTGATACGTTTTCTACTCTCCACCTGTCAGCGTCTCCTTATGTCTTTTTATATGTAAGGTTCAACATTTCTATTTGTATATAGCAAGGGAAATAGGGAAAAGTGCATCTACTCCATATTCCTAAGCGTTCTTACAGTGAAAACCAAGCTGTTTGTAATGATCAAAGCCTTCACTCCAATTCTGCTTTACATCTCTCACAAATTATTTTTAGTTTTTTTTTCTAGGAATACAACTATTATGTTAAAGGAAGAATAGATTGTACTCTTTTTTGGTCTTTAAAAAAATTTTTTTTTAAAGATAGTAAAATCCAACAAAACAAAACAGAACAAAGCCAATGAAAACAACGTAGCAAAACTGGTACAGAACTTCAAAGCAGGATACTAGGAAAACAACTGTAGCTACCATAGTATATCTTGCTATATTCACAATAGTTGTCTTTTCCATCAGGTATAGCAAAATCAAAGCAAAAACAAAAGAGAATATAACCAGTCAAAACAGAATATTGAATAAAGCAAAGCAATTGGAACAAAGCAAAACAGAACAATATTGGATTTTAAAAACAAGATAGAAGGAAATCCCCCATATTTGCTACATTGCATACTGTCATCCTCCCAAAAGATGCTCAGACTGCTGGCCCCAGGCCTGCAAAATCAAAAAAACAATACAAACATTTAGTTGCATTATTACCTTAACTCAGCCTGTCTTCCAAACCAACCGTTGCTTGTGGGTCAGGGGATGAGGGGGGTTGATTCTCAGCCCTCCTTGTAGGCTCAAGGAAGGTGCGGACTTTTCTCTTCCTAGAAGCCGTGTGGCTTACGTGGCTTATCAGAAAGGCTGACTAGTTGGCTTCTTGTTGGATCCTCCCAGTCCTAGAATGGCGCATTCTTGGGAGGCACTGACTTTTCTCTTTCTGGAAGCTGTGCGGCTTGCCTTTCTTTGTCTTTTTGAGACAGGATTTTGCTATGCAGTTCAGGTTGACCTTAAACTTACTTTGTAGCCAATGCTAACCTCAAACTTGCAGAGATCTTCCTGCCTCAGTCTCCTGAATGCTGGAATTATAGGCATGTGTCACCATGCCTGACTGTACTTTATTTTGTTTTCAGATTTATAGAAAGTTGGTTACCATTTTTAGGAGATGGCATCACTAATGATTGTGCTGCCGGCAGCATTGTAATTATCAGCTCCACACACTTGTATCTGCACTTGCTAGTGCTACATTTACAGTGATTCCACATATATGTGTAAGTATCTGACTGCTTGATAATTTCAAGAGTGATCATGCATGAGTACTTCATATTAAATACTTACTGTTTAATTTAAAATTATTTTTCTTTCATTTCTTTGTTATATTTGGGGGATTATATAACATTTTGCAGCTACACATGTATCTTATATTATACATTCATTTCATGTCAGGGTAGAAAGGCAGATGATTCATTTAGTTGTCAGAAGCATTGACCCTGAAAGGACTGTGTGTTGGCTTTCCATTACTATAAAGAAATATCCAAAGCAATTAATTTATGAAGAGAAAAAGTTGATTTTGACTCATGGTTCTGGATGTTCCAGTCCAACACTGAATGGCCCTACTGCTGTGGGCCTATGGCGAGAGCAGCATAGCATGGCAAGAACATGTGGTGGAGTGACAACTCATTTTCTGAGCCAGTAAACAGAGTAAGAAGATGAGACAAAGGTCCCACAATGCCATTTGAGGGCACACCCTCACAACCTAGGGACCACTTCTGAAAGGCCTCACTTTCTCTTGATAGTGCCATTGTGGGGGAAAATGGAACTTTGAGGAATGCTCATCCAAACAGTCTCAGGTTGATATTGCTGATCTAATGCAATTAGTCAAAGTGCTAATCAAATTTAACTGTAATAACAATAAGAATTTCATTAAACACAGATACAATTCTCCAGATAAGCCACCAGATGTCGCTCAGACACCTTTCTAGTGTGAGAGAAGCCATGGTGCTCTATTTCTTTTTGGTCAAGTAATACATTAGAGATAGTAATAGATTTCAGCTTTTCTTTAAAGAAATGCAGGAAAGCAGGACACTACACAGGGGACTGTCACATCTATTGAAAATTTAAAATGACACTGAGAAGATGTGACATGGATTTTTTTAGAAGTGTTTGTGTAATGGTAGCAATTCACTTAATTTTTCTGGACCTCATTTTTTAAATGAGGATACTGAGGAGAGCTAAAAATGATCATTTAAGGGCCCTCCCACTATAGTGGATGGCACTTGGCACTTCCGTTTTTTAGCCCATTTAAAAGGGCATTTGGTTTCGTTTTTTACTGGTGAGGTGAAGACTGATAGAGGCTAGAGATTCTTTCACTCTGACTTTCTTTCCTCAAAGTGAGGTGACTGGGTTAGGTGACAATGAAGCAAAGAAGAGATAAAGATCTGCCTGGAAAAGGTATTTCTGTTGTGATAGCTTTTCTTTAGCAACACCCACTCTTTCTGTAATTACTACCTGTGGAATCTCTTCCACATCTATCTCTGTGGCCACTTTCCCACTTTAGGAGTCTGTATACTGTCACCAATTTTGTTTCTTGTCATCTTAATTAATTTGCTTACTTGTAGTCTCTGCCCTCTCCACATAGACTCCAAGATTATCTTTTAAAAGTGCAGATCTGGTCATGTCACCATGCTTAAGAACAAAAGATGACTCTGTATAGCATGGAAATCAAGCCCTTTTCCACCTGGCTCTGGCCTGTGTGTCACCCCTCACCTGTGGCCACCTTTCCTTACATTCCCCCTGCTCTGGCCATGTTGAGGGGCTCGTTTGTTTCCAAATATGCCGTGCCTTTTGTATCTCTGAATCTCTATGTGGAAATTTCTTTCCCTTTCCAACCAGCAAACTTCTAAATTCTCTTTAAGACTCAGCTCAAATATCACTGCCTCTGTGAAGCCATTCTTGATTTCTTGGGTGGAATTAAACGATTTATCTCCTGTGTTCTCACATCTCTATATGAGTAGTCTATTAAAACATTTGCCAAAATCTCAAAAGACTTGTGAACTTCTCAAGAGTAGTATCTGAACCTTATTTACTGCTTAATCTCTAGCGCTTGGCACACAGTAAGTGTGCAGTAAATATTTGCTAAATGAATGTAAGAGTGAATGAATGCACCAAAGACTCTACAGTGGCATTAGAAGTACTGTGCACTGATAGTTCCTAAACCTAACTGTATGTCAGGATCACCCTGTAAGCTTGATTTCCTGTTGCTGGGGACTGAACTCATCCTCACACATGCTAAGCTCATGCTCTACCACTGAGCTTTACCTCTAGAATAGCTTGTTAAAATTCAGGTTTCTAGGTCTTACCTACTAACTCAGAATCTCTGAGTAGGCCAATTTTTTTTGTTGTTGTTGTTTTGGTTTTGTTTTGTTTTTGTCATGACAAGGGGGATGGAACCCAGGGTCTTGTGCATGATAGGCAAGTACAGTTGTACACTTAATTTGTTTTCTTAATGTGAAGCCTCGAAATGTTTCATTTGTTTTTGGTAAGCTCTCTAACTGATTCTTAGGGAGATGTGTTGGTTTTAAGGTGGCCTTTGGAACCATTGCAAATCCGTTATAGATGAGTTTCTGTTACCTCCCAACAGAAATTTCACAAAGCATCCCAGGATGTTATCCCTTGTCTTCGTGATCTGCATTTGTTCTGAGGACGATTGAGGTCACTTTGATATGTGGAAAATTTTAGAATTATTCTAGAGGCTTAAAAAGAAAACTTAGTCCTGGGCCTGTCTTTGTGGAGATGCCCTCTGCTTTAGAGACAGCAGAGGGATAGAGGCATGGTCATGCTATTTAAAACTCTATGGGTGACTTTGGGAGGCCATGCTTTATCTAGTTGACTGCACTTAAAGAAAGATGTTTCCCTTACATTTCAAGATTGGGAGCCAGAGAATTCTGTTTATGCTTAATTTTGTGCAGTATCTCAAAGCCCAAACTCAGCCATCCTGTCTTCTGTTTAATTTCCCTGGGAATGAGCTAAAAGACCCAAATTCTCCTATGGAAAGTGGCTATGAGAGACAAGCTGCCTCTGCCTATCTTGACCAAACAGATGTTGGTAAGGCGAGATGTAGATGGGAGTATAAGAATGTGTTATTCTGGATTGCAAAAGTAATTAAATATTTAAAAAATAATTCAAATTTATTTTTTAGTTTTTCAAATTTATTTACTTTAAATTGACACATAAAATTGTATGTATTTATCATGTACAACATAGTATTTTAAAGTATATCTATGTTGTGGAATGGCTGATAGTTTTCTGTGTCTCTCTGAATTGCCAGGATCTGCATGACTGAGTGCATCATTTAAAACGACGTTAGTGCAATGTTATTTAGTGGGAAGCTGACTGTGGACAACTAGGCTGTTGAATAATGTAGGATACCAATCCCTCAAGCAAGTGGCAGTGTAGAGAACTACTAAGGGTACAAGCCAGCATGGTAGTCATTGTCACCTTTAATTAGTCTGTTTACTTAACAATGGAGACAATACCAGGTTACAGAAAACATTTGAGGAAGATGCCATTGTTTTGATTTTCAAGTGACCTGTGCATTATATTACATGCTGCTGCTTACCTTCTGAGCTACAGTTCATTTTAAATTTTAGTATTTCATTGTAGAAAAGTTCAAGCACACAAAAGCAGACAATAGTTTAATAAATGTGTGTGCATCACATAGCTTCATCAGTTATCAGCGTTTTACCATTCAGGTTCTGTTTGTGCTCCAACATTTTTTACAAGTGTTGTATTTACTTTCTTGTTAAAGTTAATTTTGTTTTCAATGTGATGTAAGGTGCACAGGTATTTTGAAAGCAAAGCAGGTTCTTTCTAAGTTTATAAATGCCAAACTCTGTATGTGTTTATTTCAGCTTTTTATTTAGAACTATTTTCAAACTAACAGAAGAGTTGCAAGCATAGTGTATAGAATTCACATATTCTCTTGCCCAGAGTAAACATAAAAATTAAAATCTGTGCACTTTGCTTTTTATTCTCTTACTCTGTACACATGTATACACACAATATGTACATAGTCATGTATTTTTAAATATGTAGCATATATAATTATCACATTCTACCTAATTAAATATAGTTTTTCCTAATACCACCTCTATTCAATTTTTCCTGATTATCAAAAAAAATGTCTCTTACAGTATTTTTTCAAACTGTGATTTAAACATATTTGTTTGACTGTTGACCTTAAACCTGTATCTATTCCTTTTCTTCTTTCCATTTTGTTTTGAAACACTTTAAACCTGCAGAAAATGGGATACTTCTCTGTTGCTCTCATCACTCCCTCTAAGCTTGTGGTTTCTACCCTTTCAGTCATCCTTGTATGCAGTCTTGTCATGTTGTTAGCCTGCTTACTGCCAGCAGAATTTCAAAGGTCCGATAGGATGCTTTCATTTCAGTCCCTTTTTATCCAAGTTGGCATTATTTCTGCTGAAACAATTTTCTCAAAAACTTTGTGGATCCCCTGTAGATTTCCCCGAGGTTCACTCTATTAGACAAAAGTCACATTGACAGATATTTTTGAGATAAAGCCTTTTCTATCTTGGCCTCCTGCTGGGATGGTTGAGGACCACACTGAAGCTTCCTGGAAACTCTGGTTGATGGAGAACATCTCTGAACTCACCTTTAATTTTTTGGAAAGACCCTTCTCACAACTGAATGATCCAATCTTTTGCTCTTCCTGAGCTTTTAACAAAAGATTCTGTAATCGTCCTCTTGGCCTTCCTTCTAAAGCTCACTTTCATAATATTGAATTTTTTAGTTTCAGTGTCTGTTGCCATCTAGAGAAGCTAAAATATTTCAAAACCATCAAGTCCTGGTCTCTTCTTGTTTCATACTCCTATTCTTAATTTGTTTCTCTCCTCTTACTTTTATTACAGCAAGAAGAAGCCAAGTACCACCTTTTCAGTTGGAAATTATTAGTTATATAAATGACACCATCTTTTTCAAGTCTTGCTGTTCAAATAATGCAAAATACTTTCATTAAACTTATTTAACAAGTATCATTCTTCCTTCAGTTTCCAGGAACATGTTCTATATTTTCTTCTGAATCCTCATTAGCAGATTAAAGTCTGACTTTCCACCTATATACTCAAAGTCAGGTTTTCTTTGTCATATCACTCAAACTTTTTTCAGCCTCCATCTATTGTTCAGTTTCAAAGCTGTTACCATGTTTCTGGGTATTTGTTACAGCAGTGCCCCATTTCTGTATTAGTGTCTTATTGTTTGTGATGAGTTACCAGAAACTCAACACATATTGTCTCACAGTTTCTGTGAGTCAAGGGTCCATGTACAGAAATTTTGTATGGATGGCTTAGCTTGATCCTCTGCTTAGAATCTCACAAAATTACATTTAATGTTTCTACTTGGGTATTTATTTATTTATTTATTGTCTTTCTGAGATAGGGTTTCACTATGCAGTTCAGGCTGGCCTTGAACCTACTTTGCAGCCCAAACTGGCCTCGAAGTTACAGCGATCCTTCTGCCTCAGCCTTGAGAGTGCTGGGATTACAGGTGTGGGCCACCATGCCTGGCTTGGGTATGTTTTTTTTTAATCTGGAGGCCCAACTAGAGAAGAATCACTTTCAAACTTGGTCAGGCTTTTGGTATAATTAGTTTACTGTGAGTTTATGCCAGGAGGCCCAGATTTCTTACTAGTATCAGCTGGAGTTCCTAGAGGTTGCTGCTGTTTTCTGCCACATGTATTCTTCATAGAATAGGCATAATGGCTGTTTACTTCAAGGCCAGAGAGAGAATGTCTCACTCAAGTCCATATGTTCATGGGAATGATGGTCATTACTTTGCTGTAGTCTATTGACAGAACACAGTATAGGTCCAGCTGATACTTGTATAAGGGCATGCATCATTGGGAATCATTAGGATATATTTATAACACTTTTTTTTTTAGACAGGGTCTTGCTCTGCTGTCCAGGGTAGCCTTGAACTCACTATGTAGCCTAGGCTGGCCTCGAACTTGCAACGATATTTTTGCCTCAGCCTCTCAAGTACTGAGATTACAGGCATGCACCACCATGCCTGGCTGTAACATTTCTTTTTATTGATGTTATTTTAACAAAAAAAAAAAAAAAAAAACTGAGGTTTTCTTTGTGACTTCGTATATTTTTGGGAATGTTCCATTTATACTTGGGAAAAAGTTTTATTGACTATTGTTGCATTGAGTGAAATAAGCCAGATATACAAGCTTAAATACTAAGTGGTATTTCTCATTTGAGTGAGGCAAAATACAAACAAAGAAAATTATCAAGAATAGATAGGTACAAGAGGATAGATCTCTTGCAAGAGGGAAGTGGTCCAAGGGAACAAGGATGAGGAGTGAGGGTGGCAGAGAAGGGAAAGTAACAAGAATAAAGATACGGCATATATGGGAACCTAATAATCCCAAGTAATGTAAGCACTATATGCCATAACATGAACTAAGACAAATAATATCAGCAAGTATGAAAAGGGGGATAGAGGCCAGGAATATAGTTCAGCGGCATAAGCACCTGCCTGGCAAGTGTGAGATCGTGAGTTCCATCCCTGGTACAAAAAAAAAAAAAAAAAAAAATACAAGAAAAAGAAAAAGGGGGTAGGGGAATTGGGTGGGGAGTAGGAAAGGGGAAAGGGACTTAAAAAAAAAAAGAAACAAATTGTAATATTACATGTAACCACTCCCAAGATGATTATGAACTATGTGAATTGCAAACATTTACTAGTAAAAAAAAGTTCAGTATACATCCTTATGCTGTATTTTACTAGTTATGTTCTTTAGATCTTCTGTAGTATTTCTTTTGTTTGTTCACTTGGCTTGTCTTGAACTGAGAATAGTTGGTTAAAATCTCCGGTTAGGAATGCATTTCTGCATATTTTTCCTGGAATCTCTTATAGTTTCTCCTTTATAAATATGGTTATTATTTGATACAAAGATACCATTAAGAAATTTTCATTGTAACTCATGGTTTGCCGTTATAAAATGCTCTTCTTTTTTTATGTTTTTGTCTTGATATTTCACTGTTTGATAACAGGACTGTAATCACTGTTTTCTAGTATTTTTCATTTGTCCACTGTGTATTTTTCCATCCCTTTATTTTTAGTGTTTTTGAATAGTTTTGCTTTAGGTTATTTTCTGAATAGCTTTATTGACATAAAAAATCTGCATATATTTAATGTATACAATTTGATGAATTGGGTACATGCATACATTCATGAAATCATCAACACCATTGAAGTAATAGACATATCTATTACCTTTAGAACTTTCTTGGTGCCTTTTTACTGTTACTGTTGTTACAAAAACTTGTATGAGATTTACCCTCTTAACAAATTCTTAAGTGCACAGACAGTGTCAGTACTATGATGTACAATAGATCTCTAGAATTTATTTCTTTTATAGCTGAAACTTTATGCCTGTTAAGCTGTAACTTCTTGAAATCCCTGAAAACTACCACTCACTCTGCTGCTATGAGTGTGATTATTTTATATACCTTATGTAGGAGGAGTCTTGCAGTATTTATCCTTTTATGTCTTTCTTATTTCAGCTAACATAGTGTCCACCAGTTTAATCTATATTATTACAAATGGCAGGGATTCTGTCTATTAAAGAACTGCATAATTCCCTCCCTTTCTATATATGTATATTCTTGACACATTTGGGTTCTTTCCATATCTTGGCTATTGTGACTAATAATGCAGGAAACATAGGAGTTCAGATGCTTCTTTGACATCCAGATTTCAGTATTTTGGATATGTACCCAAAGGTGGGATTGTTGGGTCACATAGTTGTTATATTTACATTTTTGTGAGGAGCCTCCATAGTACTTTCCACAGCAGCTACACCATTTGAAATTTTCGTCAGCAATGTACAAGAGTTTGAATTTATCCAAATTCTCACCAACACTTATGTTTTTAAAAATAATAGCCATCCTAATAGGTATGAAATGATAAATGCCTCATTGCGACTTTGATTTGCATTTCCCTGGTGATCAGTATGCCTGAGAATCTTTCAGACACCTTTTGACCATTTTTATGTCTTCTTTGGAAAAATATCTATCCAAGTCCTTTGCCTATTTATAAACTGGGTTATTTGTTTTCATGCTATTGAATTGTATGAGTTCCTTTCATATGAGTATTAAACCCTTATAAGATATATGATTTGCATATATTTTCTCCTATTCTGTACATTGTGTTTTAACACTGCTGGTGGTTTCCTTTGTTGCTGAGAAGTTTTTGGTTTGATGTATTTTCATTTGTTTAATGTATTGTTTGTTGCTTAGGCTTCTGATATCTATGCAATAAATCATTGCCAAGCCATCAAGTTTCCCCCCTATATTTTATTCTAGACATTTTACCATTTAAGGTCTTATGTTTAAATCTCTAATCCATTTTAATTGATTTTTGTATATAGTGTGAGATAGGTACTTAAATTCATTCTTCTATATGTGGATATACAGTTTTTACAGTTTTCTTTATTCAGTGGACTATCCTTTCTCTATTGGGTATTTGTGGTATCCTTGCCAAAGATCAGTTAACCATGTATGTATGAGTTCATTTTTGGGCTCTCTGTTCTAATGTATTTGTCTGTATAGCTATCTTCATGTCAGTATTAGGTTATCTCTTGAACATACAGGATTGTAACCCCAAATATTGAGTACGGTAATCCAAGTACTGTAATCCTTTCTCTGGTCTTCCTCATAATCCAAGAAATTATATTTATAAATCCACTGAGACGTTATTGGAATCCCGGCAAGTTAATTCCAGTCTACCATCCCCAATGTAACCCACAGCGAGAGTAAAAATTCCGAGACATATTCAAGGTTAAGGGCAGCCAAGGGGTCCTGAGTCCAATCCTCGTGAGGACATGCGGACAAAGGCCTTGATCCTAGGCCTCTCCCAGAATTTATTAACTAGTGAAGCAAAGAGGGTGGCTTGAGGATGAGTGACAGTGAGAATGGTGGGAACTACGTGAGTAACTTGAGCTGGCTAGCAAGGTAGTGAGAAAGGTATCTCTACAAAATGCAGATAAAGATATGCAGGGGGATCAATTTGCACAACCCAATCAAGATAGCAAGTGAATTGTTTTAGGAGACTGCTGCTTTGGTTTCTGATATGCAAACTTTATGCCCTGGCAACTCATAGCCTCTTTCTCGAGGCTCATCCCTAGTCGACATTCGTGGAGCTCACTGGCTCTGCCATCCTGCTATGCATTATACATTTTACAAAGGTCACTATGGGAGGAAACAGGACACTGTCTGATGGCTTTAAAGACTACATACCAGTACCTGCTTCTGATATGTAAACTTTTATGCCCTGGGGACTCAGCCTCTTTCTCGAGGCTCATACCCAGTTGACATTCCTGGAGCTCATTGGCTCTGCCATCCCACTGTGCCTATATATTTTACAGAGATCACTATGGGAGGAAACAGGACACTGTCAGATGGCTTTAAAGATTATATACCAGTACCTCGCTAGCCTTATTTGCAATGCTTAGAGCCAATTGAAGAGAGAAGGAAATACCATAGTCAGCTCTGTATGTATCAACGTAAGGAAATAAGTCTCGATATAATCAAAGTTGCAGCAATTGTTCTGCATTCAAGGGGACCCGCCCAAGTTGTCTCCCACAATACAGCATTCAGTTTTTCTTTGTGATCCAATTTGAAATGTTTTTCTTTTAACTTTTGAGTGTAGGTATTGACATTTATGGCTATTCTGAGTCCCCTTAATTTTGCCTTTACTCCAACCACTAGAAAGTCTTGTCAAATCTGGCTGAAACTGTCAGGTTTCTCTTTGCTTTGAAGGGTCACTGTTAGCTGATCGGAGCCAATTGGTTGGGAGATGCCTTGAATTTATGAGCCCTGCCTGAAACACCAATCATGGATCATTCATGTAACGTATTACAACTATGAACACTTGTTTTTGGATGGGACAAATGATCAAAAACTTCCTATAGTATGGGCTAAAACTTGACTCTGTGAGCTCACATATTTGCTTCCCTTCTTGTCTTTCCTTATCCTGCTTTCTTTTCTTCCCATGAGCTTTTCTTGAGAGCACATCCTCATGAAGTAGTTTTAATGAGAATTTCCATCCCAGGTTTTATTTTAAGGGAAGCCAACTTAAATCACTAAATGGAATCCATTTAATCTCTTTGTGTGACTAATATATTTGGTGTCAATGCTGTGGTATTCCTTTCTAAATTATTTACATGTGTCTTATATTATATTTGGTATATTTCTTTATTAAACATTTTCTTTAGTAGGAAGGTTTGTATTTTTATTATAGTAACTACTTGTATATAAATACCTTTTATACTTCTCTTTTCCCTTCTTTGAGAAACTATTCTTTGTTTTGTTAGCTCTCTATGTGATAATCAATGAACTTTATTTTTTCTTCCCCATCTTCATTTTGTTTTAATTTTTAAATTGGTGTTATTTCTACTTTGTCAGAATATATAACTTTTATGTACTATTTTTTTTCACTTTCCCTCCATCTCTTTTTTGATCTCAGATTTATAATTCATTTTAGTCAATCTTGAAATTGAATTTGGTCAAATTTTCACAGTTATCTGTTGTTTGAATGAAACTTATCCTTTTGTAGATCCCTCGAACTGAGCCTGTGAGGCAAATAGTCCATAACATTGCATGTAAACGCCTTGTTTAAATATAAAAATTTGGGATAAAATAGTTGCTCATTAAGGATCTTTGAAATGTTGCTTTAAAGTTGTGAAGATTTTAATGTTGTTGTTTTAGAAGGTCAGTGGGTTGTTTTGCTGTCAACATTTTCGTAGTGTACTCCACTCCCTTCTTGACTTGCATGGTTTTCAAAGAAAAAATGTATTTCTACTGTGTGTGTACATATATTTCTAATTTCTTTCAAGAACATTTCTTTATTTTTAATTTTCTGCAGTTTGAATAAATGCCCAGGGGTAGTTGTTTTGGTGTCTATCCTGTTATTTCTCTAAGCTCCCTGTATTTGTGGTCTGCTAGCTTTCATTAATTTTAGAAAAATTTCAGCTATTATTTCTTCAAATTTCTCTCCTGTTCCTTTTTCTTTCCTTTTCTTTCTTTTTTGGTACCCGGAATAGAACTCAGGACCTTGTACTTACCAGGCAGGCACTGTGCCATTGATCTATACCCCCAGCCCTCCCTTTTCTTTATTCTCCTAGTATTCTCATTATTCATATTTGTACTTTTTGTAAATGTCCCATGGTTTTTTGATATTCTATTCCATCTTTTCTATTATTCTATTGAAAATATTTATTTACATACCTTCTAGTTCATTAATTCTTTTTTTTTTTTGCCATATCCCATTATGAGCCCTTCACAGGCATTCTTCATTTCTATTAAAATGCTTTTTTCCCCTAGCATTTTCTTTTCATTCTTTCTTAGACTTTTCATCTCTATACTTATATTATCTGTCTGTTCTTATGTATTTTTCACTTTTTTATATTGAAACTGTTAGCATAGTAATTACAATTAGTTTAAATCCTAGGCTGAATTAATTAGTTAATTAGTTCCTGACTGGTAATTCCAAAACCTTTGTCATGTTTGTGTCTTAATGTTTGATTTATCTCTTCAGACTGCTGTTTTTGCCCTTTTTAATGTTTTGTATTTTTTAAGTGGCCATGTTATATCAGGTAAATTGGCCCATGGTGTGAGTTTTATGTTTATCTGAGTAGGGGATTAGTCTATATTTACTGTTTGCTGTAACTGTAAAGCCAAAAGCTAACATTTACTCTAGTGACCCTTTTTCTCTGAGTATCCTGAGAGAATCCTTAAGGAGGATCTGCAGTTTGAAGTTCTTTTAGCTGTAACCCTGTTATATAGGAGCCCTATTAATGTGGTGATAAAAAGGATGATAAAATATGATCATGAACAACTGTAGAGCCACAAATTTGATAACTTACATGAAATAGACAAATTCCATGAAAAGACACAATCTACTGAAACACAAAAAGAAATGGATAATGTAGAAATAGGTAATAATAAAAGCACTGTGCAATCTCTTTGAGAAAACAGCAGCGGGAACACATTCTAGTTCATTTTATGAGGTCAGCATTACCCTAATGGCAAAACCACATAAAGACATTACAAGAAAGGAAAAATACTGATCAATGCCCTTCATGAATGTAGATGCCAAAACCTTAACAAAATATGAACAAATTAAATACAACAGTGTATCAAGAGAATTATATGCAATATCAAGTGGAATTTATTACAGGTGTGTCAGGATGGCTTGACATTTGACCAGTTAATGTAATCCATTATACCGACAGACTAAAGGAGAATATCATATGGTTATATCATAGGTGCAGCAAAAATTTTTTCACAAAATCCAGTACTCAAGACAAGACTCTCAGCAAACTAGGAATAGAGTTAAATTTCTTCAACTTGACAGTAGCTATAGCAGACACACAGCTAATATCTTAATAGTGAGAAACTGGCTAATTTCTCCTTAATACTGAAAGAAAAGGACAAAACATCCTGTCTTACCACTCCTACCAACAGTGTAGGGAGGTTTTAATAGTGAAATAAGACGAGAAAGGGAAATAAAAGTTAAGTAACTTAGAAATGGTGAAATATAACTGTATTTATTTGCAGATAATATGATTGTATATGTAGAAAATTCCCTAAGTGAACAAAAACTCCTGAAACTAATAAGTGATTATACCAAGTCTACTGGCACACATTTAATATATAAAAGAGTTTCTTATATATAAGCAACTAAAAGTTGAAATTTAAAAAATGGAAAGTCAATGATATTAGCATAAAAACAAGAAAAGGAAATACCTAGGTGTAAGCCTAAGAAAATATGTGTAGATCTCTATGCAGAAAGACTTAAAACTAATGAAATAAATGAAAAAGAATGGAAAGAATTTCCATGTTTATGAATAGGGAGACTCAATATTTTTGTCAGTTCTTCCAGACTTGTTCTATAGCTGCAACACAATCTCAATCAAAATCCTTCCAAATTACATTGCAGATATCAACAAGTCAATCCTAAAGTTTATATAGAAACACAAGATCAGTATATTTAAGAAAATATTAAAGAGGAAGAACGAAGTCAGAAGACTGGAATAATACAGAATTCAAGTCTTATCATGAAGCTTCAGTAATCAAGACAGTATGGCACTGGTTAAAGAAAATTGAAAATGTCATGTCACAGTGATGTATGTGCACCCATATTTATAGCAGTGAAATTTGTTATAGCTAAATGTTGGAAACAACCAAAATGCCCATCAACTGCAGACTGGATGAAAAAGATGTGGTATTTTTATATAATGGAATATTACTTAGCTATAAAAATGATCTTGAGGCTTTTATAGGTAAATGGAGGCAACTCGAGACAATACTCATAAGTGAAATAAATCAGACTCACATTTGTAAATATCGTATTGTCTCTCCTACTGTAAAAAATAAATAATAATAAAAACTGAAAGAGTAATGAGATCCAAAATGTACAATAGATATTGTAATAATGAAAGGGAAAGAAAGTGCTCAAAATTAAGGAACAACTGGGATAGGGGAAAGGAGAAATGGAAGAAAGGAAAAGATTATATGTATGTAGGTATATACATATAACTGTATGTGTGTATAAGTATGCAAGATAGATTACTACTAATTCTGCTAGTTAGTCAAAAAGAATAGTTTGTGTTGTCATTATTTGATTGTCTGATCAACTTTTATGCCTAGATCTTATAACTTGAACAAGTACTTCTAAGATAACAATATGTAATATGTTAACTAGTGTTTTCTTACTGTTTTTTTAAAGTTCTGTATTATTTCTACCTTTTTTATGTTTTGCTTTTTAAAATTAAAAAAAGTTAAAAAAAAGAATTAATAGAACAAAGAACCTAGAAAGGGACCCACACAAATGTAGTCTTCTGGGATTTGATAGAGGAACAAAGGCAATCCAACGGAGAAAGAACAATCTTTTCACCGTTTGGCAAATGGCGCTGGAACAACTACACATCTGTGTGCAAATGAAAAAAATTAAAATCAGAATATGTCTTGATTCACTTGTAGTATATTATTGTGGCAATGCTCTACCCTAAAAAAGAGCTTTTATTAAATTAATGATGTAAAAAAAGAACATAGACACAACCTTCGTACTTTTAATAAAATTTAACTCAAAATAGATCATGGATCTTAATGTATAAAGCTTTAGAGGAGAAAATGTATAAAAGGAGAGAATGTGTAATGTATAAAGTCATAGAGGAGAAAATCTAGTTGACCTTGAGTTTGGCAATGAGTTTTTAGATGCAGCTCCAAAAACATGATGATGCTAGCCAATGGATCAAGTTGGATTTCATTAAAATTAGAAATTTCTACTTTGAAAAAGGATTTTATTCATTTTTAAGAGAATGAAAAGACAAGCCAAAGAGTGCAAGGAAATAATATATTTGTGAAGTACATATCTGATAAGTGCTCATATCCAAAATATGCAAAAAGTTCTTGAAGTCAGTAAAAGAAAGCAAACAACTGAATGGTTGCTTCACCACAGAAAATATACAAACAGCAAATAAACATGTGAAAAAAAATCCTCAGTATCATAGTCATTAGATAACTGCAATATTTGGAAGCAACTCACATGTTCTTCAGTGTTTATGTTCTTCATGTTCTTTGTTTATTTTGATAAATCATGGTACAGTCATGCAATGGGTTATTGTATAGTAAAAGAAGAACTGAAAACATTATACTACAGTGATATATGTGCACCCATGTCTATAGCAGCACAATTTGTAATAGATAAATCTTGGAAACAACTTAAATGCTCATCAACTGAGGAATGGATACAAAAGATGTGGTGTTTTTATACAATGGAGTACCACTCAGCTAAAAAGAAGGATCACATTGAGGCTTTTTTATAGGTAAATGGATGCGACTTGAGACCATACTCATAAATCAGACTCACATGAGTAAATACCATATTGTTTCCCTAGTGCAAGAAACTGAAAGAGTAAATAAGATACAAAATCTTCAATAAATATTGTGAAAGGGTAAGAAACTGCTCAAAGGGGAAAAATAACTCAGATAAGGAAAAGGAGAAAAGAAGTAAAGGAAAAGAATAAAGATATAAATTTGTACATATATACTTAAGATAAATAAGATGATTGTATTACTAATTCTATTAGCTCTTGTAACAAAACAGTTAACATTCATAGGGTTAGATCAGTTTTGAATGTTTATATCTGGTAATCTGAGTAGCTCTTTTGAAGATAACTATGCAAAATAACAACCTTAGTTATGTTCCTACCACCTTGTTTTGAAAGTCTATATTGTAATTGCTTTGGGCTCTTTGTTATTGTTATTTATTTGTCTCTTGTGTTTCTTGTATTTTGTTTTGTTTTTCCCTCTAATACAGAAAGGATAGATGTACATATATAGGCTCATTCATACATGCCTAGAACTTCTCCTAAAGAGTTTACAAGAACTGATTTTATTACATGTGATGGTATGAACAGCTACTATTTTTTTTTTTTTTGCAGCACCGGGATCGAACTTACAGCCTCTTGCCTGCCAGACAGGTGCTTAAGCCACTGAGCCGAACTCTCAGCCCTAGTTTTTTTGAGGCAGGGTTGCACTAAGTAGCTCAGGCCAGCCTTGCACTCGCGCTGTAGTCCAAGCTGGCCTCGAACTCACAACGCTCCACCTACCTCAGCCTCCCGAGTGCTGGGATTAAAGGCGTGTGCCACCATGCCCGGCTTGAACATTACTTTGAAGAAAACAAGACATTATGGTAGCCATTGCTGATTTCCTGTCATCTTGTTTTGAAGTGCAATAATGCTTTTATTCTTTGTTTTGATTGGTTTTAGTCTGTTTTCTATTATTTGATTTCAATATATGTGAAGGTATGGACAGCTATTTTGAAGAGAACAAGAGACATTATGGTAGCCATTGTTGATTTTCCTATTGTTTTATTTTGAAGGCCTGTGATGCTTTCATTCTTTTGTTTTGATTGGTTTTATACTATTTTGTTTTGTTTGAATTCATTGTGTGTGAAGATACAGACAACTATTTTGAGGCAAACAAGAGACACTATGGCAGCCACTATTGATTTCCTGTTGTCTTGTTTTGAAACCCTGTGTTGCTTGCATTGTTTTGTTCTGATCTGCTTTGTTCTGTTCTGTTTTGTTTTGCTTTATTCTCTTTAAAATTAAAAAAGAGAAAAAAGAGGCATGAAGTCATGTAATAATATAGAAGAACCTTAAGTGCATATTATCCAGTGAAAGAAGTCAATCTGAAAAGGTTACATTATGGTATGGTCCCAATTTTGGAAAAAAAAATCGAAAGATATGGACAGTAAAAAGATCAGTGCCAGGGATAGAAAAAAAATGGCAGGCCCCCACCAGCCTGCCAGCTGCAATTGGGGACTGGTAACAAGCACAGCCTGGGAGAAGCAGCCAGTCAAGCCCCCATGCATCTGCCGCCATTGAGGGAGTCTTGGAATAGCCATGCATATCTGGAGAAGCTCACCCTGCACCCCACTGCCTCCCCAAGAGCCAAAGTTAGGAGAAACTCAGGTGACTGGCCAATTTCCCTGCACTGTGGATGGGCAGCCAATGTAGGAAGTGCTTGGGATGCTGCAACCAGCTCGTCCAGGGTAACCCAGGAAAATATCAAGATGAAGGTGCAAAAGGTAGTCCCAGAACTCCAGGTCATGTAGACAAGTCTAGGAGTCTTACACACTTGAAATTTCTGAAAGGATAGCAACTGAAGTAAAGAAACAACTTCATGAGGCTGCAAAAGTAATCATATCAGAAATAATATCTCAGGTAAAGGAAGAAATTGCAAACAATGAAACAATTGCTGAGCATATCTAAAGAAGACATAGATAAAAAAGAAGAGCACAGGAAAATGACAGAAACCTTGAATGAACAATATAGGAAAGAATTACGGTGAATGAAATAGAGTCAAAGAGATATTCAGGAAATTAAAACTTCATTGAAAGTGGCAAAACTGCTTGAAAGAAACTGAAGACAGACTTTCAGACCTTGAAGACAGGATTGCAGCTAGAGATAGCAAAAGGAAAGATCTCTTAAAAATAACAAGGATATTATAATTCAATGACTGCAAGATGATGCAAAGAAAAATAATTTAAGAGTGATAGGTATAAGTGAAAAAACAGGGATCAACAAAAATGACATAAAAAGACTATGTAAAAATAACAGCATGCCAGGTGTGGTGGCACATGCCTTTAATCCCAGAATTTGAGAGGCTGAGGCAGGAGGATCATTGTGAGTTTGAGACCAGCCTGGGCTACAACATGAGTTCAAGTCCAGCCTGAACTGCATAGTGAGACCCTGTCTCAAAAAATAGGGCCAGGGATTTAGCTCAGTGGCCAGTTGTGAATTTAATCCCTGGTACAAAAATAAATCAATAAATAAGTAAAATAAAGATAATAGCATAAAACTTTGCAAGCATGGGAAATGGACCTGACATACAGATAAGTAAGGCATATAGAACTCCAATTAGCCATAACTAAAATAGATATACATACAGACACATAATAATCAAGATCCCAGAAATTCATAACAAGAACAGAATATTAGAGGTTGTCACAAAAAAGAAACAGATCACCTATAAAGGAATAGTCATCATAAAAAAAAAAAAAGGAATAGTCATCAGAATCATGGTAGACTTCTTAATATAAGCCATCAAGATAAGAAGAACTTGGAGTGAAGTGTTTCAAGTCCTGAAAGTAAACAACATCCAACACAGATTGATGTATCCTGCAAAACTATCTTTCAAAATTAATAGAGAAATAAGATACTTCCAAGATAAAGAACAAATGAAGAATTCATGACCACCACACCTACCCTACAAGGAGTGCTGAAGGGTATTCTAGAGACAGATAAAAATGACCAATGTTCCAGGAACAGCTGCAGAGGGGGCTTACTAAGTGGGGCAGATGATTGAATGGAAGGGAAAACTGAGGGGCCAATGGCAGGAGGATAGCATGGTGGAGATAAGCCAGTGCATATCTGTCATAACCATTAATGTAGGTGGCCTCAATTCACCAATAAAAAGCAACAGAGGCAGAATGGATTGGGAGACAGGATCCATCAATATGCTGTATATAAGAAACATATTTGACTCAAAAGGAAATTCATGGAATGAAGGGTAGAGGAGAAAAGACAGTGTTCCATGTGATGGGGACCCAGAAGGAAGCAGGGGTAACTTATCTATCCATCACAGAATGGATAAGAAAGATACGGTATTTTTATACAATGGAAAGCTACTCAGCTATAAAGGATCATCATGAGGCTCTTATAGGTAAATGGATGCAACTTGAGATGGTTCAGACTCCCATGGGTGAACATCATGTTGGCTCCCTAGTATAAAAAACTGAAGGAGTTAGTGGGATCCAAAATGTAAAATAGGCCAGGCGTGGTGGCGCATGCCTTTAATCCCAGCACTCAGGAGGCTGAGGTAGGAGGAGCATTGTGAGTTCGAGGCCAACTTGGGCTACAACGCGAGCGCAAGGCCGGCCTGAGCTACACAGTATGACTCTACCTCAAAAAACCAGGGCTGGGAGTTTGGCTCAGTGGCTTAAGCGCCTGCCCTGGCAGGCGCGAGGTTGTGAGTTCAATCCCCGGTGCCGCAAAAACAACAACAACAACAACAAAAAAAAAAACAAAAAAACCCCCACCAAAATGTAAAATAGATATTGTGAAAATGAAAGAGAAGGAAACTTCTAAAAAGGGAAGTTGGTAGCCATTGTTAATTTTGTATTATCTTGTTTTGAAGTCCTGTATCATTTTCATTGTTTGGTTTGGTTTGGTTTTATTCTGTTTTGTTTTGTTTTATTTTGTTATGTCTGATTTCATGGGTAGCTATTTTGAAGATAACAAGATATATTATGGTAGCCATTGCTTGTTTCCTATTACCTTGTTTTGAAGTCCTGTGTTGCTTTCATTGTTTTGTTTTGATTGGTTTTATTCTGTTCTGTTTTGTTCGATTTTATTACATCTGATGGTATAGGCAGCTATTTTGAAGATAACAAGAGGCATAATGGTAGTGATTGTTATCTCCTATTATCTTGTTTTGAAGTTGTGTATTGCTTTCATTGTTTTGTTTTGATTGGCTTTATTCTGTTTTATTTTGCTTGCTATTACTCTCTTTAAAATAAAAAAAGAGAAAAAAAAGATGAACAGGAGAAGCATCAGGCATTTTTAAGGTACATTGTTCTGTGAGATATTATAATAGTGGATGTATGATGTGCATTTGGAAAAACCCTTGAAGGCTGTGCAAGACAATGACTGAACCCTTATGTAAAGTATGAACTTTAATAAACAATAATGTGTCAGTGTTAGTTCTTCAATAATAACAGATGCACCCTACCAATGTAGGATGTTAATTACAGGGAAAACTGAGGGCTAGGGGAGTTTGTGTGTAGGAACTATCTATACTTTCTGCTTAATTTTTCCAGAAACTGAAAGTCACTCTAGAAATTGACTTTTAGAATAGTCATAAGGAAAGGTGACCAAAAGATTGAGGAAGAAGGGAAAAAAAAGGAGAGGAAGGGAAATGCATAAAAAAAAATTAAGATATTTATATTCATGTACCAAGTCCCCACATGAATGTAAGCATTATGTACTGCAAACATGTACTAATAAAAAATACAGAGTTATGGGAAATTCAGGTTTCAATATCCATTCCATAAAGCGTTTCTTTTCTTTTTTTTTTTTTTTTTTTTTTTTGCAGTACCAGGGCTCAAACTCAGTCTCACACCTGCCCAGCAGGCACTTAAGCCGCTGAGCCAAACTCCCAGCCCTATTTTTTTTGAGACAGGGTTGCACTATGTAGTTCAGGCTGGCCTTGCTCATGTTGTAGGCCAAGCCGGTCTCAAACTCACAAGGCTGCTCCTACCTCAGCTTCCTGAGTGCTGGGATCAAAAGCGTGCGCCTAGCGGGGTGTGATGGCGCATGCCTTTAATCTCAGCACTCGGGAGGCTGAGGTAGGCGGAGCGTTGTGAGTTCGAGACCAGCTTGGGCTACAACGCGAGCGCAAGGCGGGCCTGAGCTACATAGTGCGACCCTGCCTCAAAACACTAGGGCTGGGAGTTTGGCTCAGTGGCTTAAGCGCCTGTCTGGCAGGCATGAGACTGTGAGTTTGATCTCTGGTGGCACAAAAAAACAAACAAACAAGCAAAAAAAAAAGCGTGCACCACCACGCCCGGCTAAAGTGTTTGTTTTTAAATTAAAAAAAAACTAATGCTTAGACTTGATTATAATTATGAAAGGAATTTATGCAAATTAAAATTAAATATTAAGTCTGAAAAATACAAAATATTTTCCATGTACACAAAAAAAGAATTGTAATAAGGATATGCCAAAAAATCCTGTAGATATTTAATTAGTGCCAACTACCCTTGTGGGTCCAGTCTGTGACAGTCCCTGAATGAGATGATTGGGGACTTGAGATCACAGTAAGCATCATGGCAGAGTAATACTAGAATTTAGGACTCTACCACATGCCAAGCTTGTCCTCTTGGGTTATTTCTTTGCTCTCAGGGGCTGAAAAGAAGAATTTAGAGTATAAACTAGTTTTGCTAGAAGTGGCAAAACCAAAATTAAAATGCTGTCTGGGACACTGTAGGGTTTTAACTATTAGGTGTGATAGAAAAGTATATTTTTATTATAATAAAAATTGTAATTATAATAAAAATTGCCATTAATCTCCCTCAAAATACACCTCTTCACTTCAAACACTTATCCATTGTTCTTCCCATTTTCTGAAGCTGTTTTGGAAGTCCTGTTTTGTAAGTGTCTTTTACTGCACTGTTCTGGTTGCCTCAATGTTCTGAATTCAAAATGTTTACCTTTCATTGTCATTTTTACTTCTGGGAAGAGCCAGAAGTGCATGGTGCCAGATGTGGTGAACAAAGTGGATGAGGACACTCCATAATAGTTTAACCAGCCTGCGTCTTGGTTTGTGGCACTCAGTAACAACAAATAATTTACTGTATGTCTGATCACACCTCATAAAGACATTCACCCAAGAGGACTTCCAGGATGAGTCCATTTGAAGTAAGGGGGAGGTATTCTGAGGAGTTTTAATTACTGTAATAAATTTAAAACAAATTTAAACATTCATGGTATCTTTGATCACCCTTTGCATCACTCTTCTCATTATCTCTAAGGGCACCCTATCAGTCCTCTGGACAAAGTCAGCCAGTTGAAAAATATGCGACTCATCAAAGGTTGTGACTCTCCCTGGAATTCTCTCCCCCACTGGAAGCTTCCATTTCTCTTAGAAACCTTCATTGAATCATATCATTCACATTTTTATGTCCTATGTAGGGATTTGACTATTCTGTTTACGTGAGTTTTGAGAGTACAAGTGAGACCTAGCATTAAGCTAGTGTCTCAGTGGGAACTGGGGAGGCAAGTTTGTCAAGTGCAAATTAACATATATAATCTTACTATACTTTCAGTAACTGCTTTAATATGTATTCAGTTGACAAAAGAGTCTCTCAGGTAATAAATATTGAATGCTTGGGAATAAAATACATACGTAAAACCACAGCTAACAATTTAGCTCCTGAGCTAAGTAAGCTTTGGGCAAAGAGACACAGGGGTTGTTTTCTGTTTAAAAAAAAATCTCTGGATGAGTAATTAATTTAAAAAGTTGTAAAATGATATAATTTTTTGTTGCATTCTTAATAAAGATAAGATTGCCTAAAAATTAAAAAATCAGTGCATATTGGTTATTATGGAAAGTTGTATCATATATCTCTATATATTATTAAAAGCAAATATATTACAATAGAAAAATCTCATTAATTGGTATAATTTGTTCAGTGGTATAGAGGAACTTAGTTAATAAAGAAAAACATGTAAAGTATGGAAGATTTGAATTGATACATAGCAGTAATACTTCAAACAACAAATAATCAATAACAGATTGCTAATTAAAAATCCTGACAGATTTTCTTTCAAAAGACAAAAAATTGTCATTCATAAACTCATAGTTAACATGCAAAAAATATTTCTCAGCTATTGTTATTTGATCACTCGATTAAAATAACTTTTCTATTTATCATGCTAGTGTCGTTAATTTATCAAAGAAAGCGTTTCTTTTTTATAGAGTGAATTCAGATATCAAATTAGACTATGTCTGGATCCAAGTAACTTAACAACGGCACTGGTGCCGTTTGGGCCATGTAATTACTCATTGTGGGGAGCTGCCCTGTGCATTGCAGATGTTAGCAGCATCCCTGGTTTCTATTTCCTAGGTGTTAGTAGCATCCCTCTTCCCAAGCATGACAAATAACAACATGTATAGGCATTGCTAAATGACCCCTATGGGGCAAATTTGCTTCTGTTTGAGAACTACTTGTCTAAACTATTGCAATATCTAAAATAGTGCAGGTAAAATGACTAAGTCTTATTGAACAAATATTCTATATTGAATGTGGAAGACAGGATGCTTTTAGATGATCCAAGTATATGGACCAAATTTGATAGCATCTGGGCTTCTCTGTTTCAGTGCTCATTTTAAGTATTGGAGTTGACTGACCACAGAAGACTATTTTTTTTAAAGATAATAAAGCCGGGCGTGGTGGCGCACGCCTTTAATCCCAGCACTCGGGAGGCTGAGGTAGGCCGAGTGTTGTGAGTTCGAGGCCGGCTTGGGCTACAACGCGAGCGTAAGGCCAGTCTGAGCTACATAGTGCGACCTTGCCTCAAAAAACCAGGGCCCGGAGTTTGGCTCAGTGCCTTAAGCGCCTGCCCTGGCAGGCGCGAGGTTGTGAGTTCAATCCCCGGTGCCGCAAAAAAAAAAAAAAAAAAGATAATAAAATCCAACAAAACATAACAGAATGAAGTCAATCAAAACAAAGCAGTAGAACTGGTATAGAACTTCAAAGAAAGATACTATGAAAACAATAGCTACTATAGTATATCTTGTTATCCTCAGAATAGTTGACCATTCTAACAGGTATAGTAAAATCAAACAAACAAACAAAAAATCACAATAAAACCAATAAAAACAGAGTATAAAACAAGGCCAAAAAAAATTAATCAGAATAAAGCAAAACAATGAGAACAATATTGGGCCTCAAAGACAAGACAGAAGAGAATCCCCTATTTTTGCTACATTGCATACTGTCATCTTCCAAAGAGATGCTCAGGCTGCCAGCCCTAGGCCTGCAAACTGAACAAAACAATACTAGCATTTAGTTGTTTTATGTACCTTAGTTGCTGTCAATTTAGCCAGACCTCCGAGCAAGCAGGTTGCTTTATGGGGGTGGAGGGGACGGGGGGAGCAGAGCTTTGTCCTTGATTCTTAGCCCATGTGCTGGTAGGCGTAAGGGTTGTGTGTGTGTGTGTGTAGGCGGGGCGCATGTTTCTCTTCCTGGGGTCTACGTCAGTCGTGCAGGCCCCCAGAAGGCTGACTTAGTTGTCTTCTGGTTGGAGATGCTCAGGCCTGGCAGGGCAGGCTCCTGAGAGGCCCATCTCTTTCTCTTCCTGGGGTCACCTAGAAGACTATTTGTAACTACTTCTGAAGCAGTTCTAGAAGTTTTTTTTTTAAATTTTTTAAATTTTTTAATTTTTATCAGTGGTTTTAGTTGTGCTGTATGGCTGCCTTAATGTCCTGAATCAATTCAAAACATGTAGTTTCATGGTCATTTTAACTTTGGAAAAGAGCCAGAAGTTGTGCTGTGTTGGATCTCATGAATAAGGTGGATGAGTACATGCTGTAATATTTTTATGTGCCTGTTTTTCTGTTGAATGGCACTTGGTAGTGACATTCATTGTATTTTTGATCCTACCTTATAAATACACAAGAGAGGACTTCCAGAACTGCTTCAGAAAGAGGCAAGAATGATGGGATAAGTGTATTTGAAACAATAGGGAGTATTTTGAGGGGGACAAATGAGAATGCATCTTTTGCTGTAATAACTTTTAAAAAATTTAACCATTCACCCTATTCTTCAGTCACCTATTTTATGTGCTTTTTTCCAGTTTGGCCAAGTCTGGTGTATAACTTGTCTGCTCCAATGAAATAGAGCACAGTATCCCTCTAATAGTCAACATAATAGTCAAGGATACCCATGTTAGTTAAATATATTGTTGATTTAATTACTATTGTTTTGCATAAAGAATCTAGATCTCTTCTTTCTGAATAAGTGCTTTACTGACCTTTTCTCTGTAGCTCTTCATCACCCTAATGCCACATTTGCTGATTTCAGAAAGAGTAATTTGCCTCCAAAGGCTGATAATTTCAATTAACTGTTTTGATCAAGGGAGGATTTATAAGTCTTTGCCAGTTGGGCTAATTGCTCATTCAAGGCCTTTAATTGTTCCCTGGCTAATTTATTTTTAAGAGGCATCTGAACTAGCCTTTCGTTTGCTCATTAGGTTCTTGGCAGCTTCCCAAAGTAAGCAAGAGTTGATATCTTGTATATGGTACTTATTAGCCTGGGGATTTTTGCTTTCTCTTTGATATCATCCATTGTCCTCTTCAGTTCTTCAGGTCCAGATTTGTTGCAGTTGGGATGCTCCTTGTCTTTTTTTTTTTTTTTTTTTTTTTTTTTTTTTTTTTTGCGGCACCGGGGATTGAACTCACAACCTTGCGCCTGCCAGGGCAGGCGCTTAAGGCACTGAGCCAAACTCCCAGCCCTAGTTTTTTGAAGCAGGGTCGCACTATGTAGCTCAGGCCGGCCTTGTGCTCGCGTTGTAGCCCAAGCCGGCCTCGAACTCACAACGCTCCGCCCACCTCAGCCTCCCAAGTGCTGGGATTAAAGGCGTGCGCCACCACGCCCGGCTGCTCCTTGTCTTTTAACCAGGCTAATAACAACTTCATTAGATCAAGGGAGGGTCAGGACAGTAAAAACAGTCAGCTTTTATTTTTGCTGTGTCTTGTTAAACCATTTTGCTGTAGAATAAAAAATAGTCAGTGTGGGACATGTTCAGTCCAATAATTTTGTAGTGTTTTAGTGGTTTGCCTACTGCTGTAATAGAATATCAGAAGTAGTTTATATCTGAAGTAATAGAATACTGAGTAATTTATAAAGAAAATAAATTTAGTTGGCTTACAGTTCCAGAGGCCGGGAGGTCCAGCAGCATGGTGCTGGCTTCTGCTCAGCATCTAGTGGAGGCTTTCTTCCTGCATCATCCCATGGCAGATGGTGGCTGGGCAAGTGAGCACATGAGACAGAGAGGGAGGGGGCTGAACTTGTTATTTTATCAGGAGTGACTCCTGTGATAACTAACTAACTCACTCACATTAACCCTTAATGGAGTCACCTCTTAGGGTTTTCAACTCTCACCATTGTTGCACAAGGGGCTAAGTTTCCACATGAGTTTTGGATGAGACATTCAAACCAGAACAGGTGGGGAGGGCATGATTAGGGGAGACAATATCCCACCATTTTAGCCTGTCTGAGTCTGAAATACTTCCAGGAAGAGCAAGATTTCATGGAAAAAAAAGACCCAGAAAGCCATGTGAAAACTGAAATAAATTGGTAACCCTAGGATTGTTGCTATACTGAAGTTTTCATGGGATTCAGAATCCTGTGAACTGAAATATGACTATGCAATCATCAGTAATTAAAAACTGTTAGGTCTTAGTCCTGAAGTCATAGCTACAGGAAGTTAGTCCCCTGAAATTCTCTCTGATTTTCTTAAGTAGTATTTAAGGAGTGCCTCATATGCACCCAGAAGTGAGGACTTCTCTCTTTCACTCCTCTTTCTCATTTTCCTTTCCTTCTTTTACTTTCTAGCAATGGCTTACAGTCTACAAACTGCAAAAGAAGTGCCCCACAAGGTCAACATTAAAGGGCCTGTAAAGCATGAGACTACACCCTGGCCTGACATTCTGCTGCTTTTTGAAGATAGTTTTTCTTTTCTGGGAGATCCCAAAGCCTTCAGACTATCAAGGTGCACAGAGTCTCAGAGATCTTTAGCTCCTGAGCTCCCTCTTTACCCCTTTCTTTAAGTCTCCTTCTACTCCATTATCCTCCTCCCCATCCTCTACTTATTCTCAGATATTCTGAAATAAAGAACAAAAAACTTCTATGCCAACCCACATCATGAAGGATATGATCTTATTCCTTTCACCCACTTACTTAGATGCTTCTTTTCAACTCAGCCAAGTCACTATCTTACTGTCATGAAATATAAAAAATTTTGAAATTCACCATGAGTTTCTTCTCAACCTTTGGCTGCTTAATTGGAACCAATTTAAACTTTTCCTAGCACCCATGGTTGTATGGTACGAGTCTTGGCCTTGAAGTCATCAGGACAGGATGCAGAATGCCAGGAATGCTGTCCATGGTGCTACCCCAGTGTCCCTGTACTTGATCACTACTGGGGTTTGCAATCCTGGATTACAGGACAAGGGTCAGTGGACCAAACTCTCTTTTCCCCATTAAACAGTCCTTCCCTAGCTTGAGACAACTTTTCTTTTTCTTTTTGCTCCTTTTTTATGCTTCTGGGGATAAGGTTTAAGGCCATATACATGCTGGAAAAGTACACAACCACTGAGATACATCCAATGTTTTCTTGTCTTTCAAAGAGACAGCAGATGCTTTCAATAAGCTTTCAATTAGATGGTTTGGGGAAAAGTAACATAAATTCTGACTCAAAATGGTTTATCATCTTGTATAACAATAAGTAACAGAAGATTCAGTGTTGATTGACTCCATGGTGCAGAAATATCAACAAGAAACCAGATTGTCTCCATATCTGTGATATGTAATCCATAATTATGTCATCTTTAGACTAATTTTCCTTCTCAGCACAATTTAGCTGCTCATAAAATTGGAAAAAATGTGCTTTTCATTTTGTGCATTGGAAGAAAGGGAAAAGGAGAGAGTATAGAGAGATGAGCAGAGAGAAGGAAAAGAATGAGAGATGGTTCTACCAAATATTAACCATCTATTTTTCCTTTTAACTTGATTGGGCCAGTTTAGGTCTTGTGCCCACTCTGTGCTTAGCAAGAGTCACCAGGAAAATGCCACCCCTTGATTTGTTTAGATTAATCAGAATCTACATCCAGAGTTAGAAATGGTATAAACTTCTCTGAGTCATGTGAGATACATGGAGACAGGATGGATAGTTGAGAAGAACTGGGATTCATTAGGGAAAGGGGAAGAAATGTTAGTTTTATGCTCTTTTCCCCTACCTTGCTAATTTTGGAACATAGTCACCTTTGAGACTGGCTCCCTGTTTTTGACATACTATTGAATGTCTTGGCCCATCCATGGTCAGGAGTGAGCATTATATGTCTAGCAGTTCTTCCCAAGGATAGAGATTAATAGTGTGACATACACTTCAGCACTATGTGGAGTTGGGGGTTTAGTTCCTCTGCTTGTGGGTGGTTACTCTAGAGTGTCCAGATTCTTGTGTTCCTGGTTCTGGAACAAGCACAAGGAAAATATGTTTTTCTCATCTCAGCCTCTCAGGTATGTGGGACCACTGATTTGTTCACAAACACCAAGATTGAATCTGGAGCCATATTAGCCAATAAGGGGTAGGTGGTCAGTTTCTTTGTAGCCTATTCTCATCTCATTCCTTTTCTTCTCTTTCATGAACTATGTTGACTTTATATGGGTGATGAGAAATAGAATTACAACTAAGACCTAGCTTTATGAAATAGTGACTTTTTTGCCCCTATGACTTTCCCTTACAAAACTTGTTTGAGTAAAATAAAATTAACTAGAGCCTATCTCTTTATGTTCATCTTCTGGTGCCTTTGCAGTCTGTAGGACACAGTGTTTGAGCACAGGAGTACGTCCTTTTGGTGGATCCTGATGCTGAAGATCAAAGTACCCTCTAGAGAAAGGAAAATCTTGTTCAAGGTCACACAGATTGTTGAGTACATTGTCCTACACTCTGTTATCTTCTGTTGAGGTAGTCAATCATAAGATTCTGAGCCGGGCGTGGTGGCGCACGCCTTTAATCCCAGCACTTGGGAGGCTGAGGTAGGCGGAGCGGTGTGAGTTCGAGGCCGGCTTGGGCTACAACGCGAGCACAAGGCCGGCCTGAGCTACATA
Source organism: Dasyprocta punctata (assembly GCA_004363535.1). Taxonomy (NCBI): domain Eukaryota; kingdom Metazoa; phylum Chordata; class Mammalia; order Rodentia; family Dasyproctidae; genus Dasyprocta; species Dasyprocta punctata. Next base: position 43,289 of record RJWM01006326.1, read on the forward strand.
GTGCGACCCTGCCTCAAAAAACTAGGGCTGGGAGTTTGGCTCAGTGCCTTAAGCGCCTGCCATGGCAGGCGCAAGGTTGTGAGTTCAATCCCCGGTGCCGCAAAAAAAAAAAAAAAAAAAAAAAGATTCTGGTAAAACTCTTCTGTCTAACACATTGGGTTCTTCTGAACTTTTGTGGGTGTGTCTTCATTACTGGGGGATCTACTTTGAAATTATAGTCATATTCATCTCTGGGACATAAGGTTGTGTGGTGGTTGCAAATACATTTTTCTAGGGAAGTGGACTGGTTCCTAGGCACCAGGGAACATTTTCTTTCTCTGGGGCCAAGTTTAAGATTAGTTGACACATGTAGTTAGTATTACTGTTTAGTGGGCTACAGGCACACTTTTTCAATTTCTTTTTTTCTCTTTTGCTTATCTCTTCTTTCTCTTCTAGGAGAACATAACATGCTTCTTTACTCTTTGTTCCCCGTTTTATTATTTCAAATACTTTAAGGAGGAGTTTTGAATCCTGTTACAGGTAAAAAGCCTGTGTTTTTCTTGTAGAACTCATTTATTTTGTACAGAAATGAACAATAGTACCTGTCCCCCTTATATATTCTGAGCTAAGATCATGGAAGGGAGACACAAGGGACATTGAATTTGGAGACAGGGTAATTGTTTCCATTTATTAATGCAATTATTTTGGTTAAGCCGTTTCCCGCCTTTAAAGCTACAACATCTCCATTTAAAAATAAGTAATGATAATAAGAAATGATGATAATATTGGTGAAGACCAACTAATGGATATGAAAGTGTTCCAAGACCAGTAGAGCTCTTTATAAGTGCTAGCTTTTGTTATTGTCTTAAAAGTAGAGTAGGATCCAAGTTTGGTAGGCAGGTAGAGATATAGGAATAAACTACAGTGATCAATTCTTACAAATGTGAGAATTTGCCACTGCAAATGGTTTGTCTTTCTTTAGGAATAAGAATGTTTCATGGAGTAATCCATTTATTTAACAATTCTTTCAGATATTTGAGTGCCTGTTAAATCTAAGGTGCTGTCCTGGGGAATTTGATCAGATGTAGGAGATAGATAATAAATGAGTAAACCAAAAATTAAATTTAAATTTACATCTACTACATCAGCTACGATAGATGATTTTATGATGTGGGTTGCAGGGAACCTCCTCTACTAGCCTTCTCCAGGCTGTGGCTTTTTGAGCTGTAAAGTGCTCTGAGACATGTCTGGTGTTTGTCCTCATTCATGGTTGGACCTGTGTTTGAATATTCCAGTATCAGGAAGACTCATCTTCTGAACTTCCTTCCACCATTACCCCCTTGCTGCCTGACTTCATCTCCAGGTGGGAAGTACATTTCCTGGGCCATGGGATCTGCCACTTCTGTGTCTCCCACCACTTGTGTCTCATACCCAACATGATATAAGGGATGTAAGACTGAGGGTCGAGGGTATAGAGAAAGCAAAAGACAACAGAGGACTTTGATGATCTATGCAGCAACTAGTCCAACTTTTGCGATGCTGGTACCCAGGTCTACAGGCTAAGTAATGCCAGAAACAATGGACTTGTGGCTGACTAGACTTTATCAGGAAGCTAGTGAAACTTCCTATTCTTGCATGCCTTCTCCGATGATTTGGCACTGTCTTGGGTGACCTACTCAGTACCAGCCCTCTGGATGTGGCGCCTTTCAGGAGAGCATTCAGGAAGCCTGTTGGCTTTTATTTCCTTTCTTAACTTTAAAAATCTCTGCCCTCTAAAACAGACTAAGTAGTCATAATGACACAGATCTGGGAAGTCACATTTAGAGATGGAAGGTAAGGTGTGTCAGCTGTTCACATTCTCTTGCTACCCTGGGAGTCCCACAGTTCCTAGAGATGCTAATGTTCAGCCATGGTTGAGAACAACTGATGAAGATAATCTTAACTCCTGGGTTTTTAAAATTTCATGCCCTGCTTGGATGTCATATCAGTGAGGGACTTGATAAGAAACAGAATTCAACCTTCATGGGATTATCTGTACGAATGCGGACAGGATGAAAGAATGAACAATCACCAAGTAGGATGCTATTAATGTTCCTGAAATGAAGGGGTGAGCCAAAGTCTGGTGAGAGGAGCCATGGAGGAGCTGCTGCTGTGGGTGTGACACAGTGTCAGAGCAGAGAGACCAGTAGTGAGGAGCCCCAAGACTCTTTCTTCTCTCCTTCCAGGATGGAGCAGAGAGAAAGTCAAAAGCTGGCAGAGTGTCAAGTATGTAAATATTTGTAAAAAGTGTGTCATGTGTATAAATATGTGCAGATAGTTTTCTTTTCTAGTCAATGACTTGTCTGTCTCTTAATATCATCATTTGGTGAAGAGAAAAAATTAATTTTTTTTTTTTTTTTTTTTTTGCGGCACCGGTTATCGAACCCACAACCTTGTGCCTGTCAGACAGATGCTTAAGACACTGAGCCAAACTCCCAGCCTTAGTTTTTTTGAGGCAGGGTCGTACTATGTAGCTCAGGCCCATCCTGTGCTCGCATTGTAGCCCATGCTGGGCCTGGAACTCACAACGCTCCGCCTACCTCAGCCTCCCGAGTGCTGGGATTAAAGGCATGCACCACCACGCCCGGCTGAAAAAATTAATTTTGATAAAGTCTAATTTATCTGTTTCTTCCCTTTAAGGTATATAATTTTTCTGTCTAGATCAAGAAGATTTTTCCAGCTTTGAAATTATAAAAGAACTTTCCTATGTTTTCTTCCAGAAGTATTAATTCGTCTGTGATTTGCTTATAAATCTCTGATCCATTTGGAGTTAGTTTTTGCTTGCAATTAAGGTTCGATTTTGATTGGATTGAGGTTTGCTACTTCTTATCTATATATCTGTTTGAGTAACATTTGTAAAAAAGAAAAATCTTTTCACTGTTAAATTGACTTGATAAAATCAATTTGTTGAAACCAATTAATTTGGGGATTTGTCTATGTGGTAGATTAACTAATGGTCACCTTGTAAGACCCAGTTGAACTGAGTCAGTGTGGTTCTGGGTGTGGATGGCTCACCTGAGGATTGTTGCCAACAACATTAAAGAAGAACTGGAGGGGAAGATGGTATTCTGTTGATTCTCCTGGAGAATCTTGTCATACTGGTTTTCCTGGTATTTTTTTTTTTTTTTTGCGGCACTGGGGATTGAACTCACAACCTCGCGCCTGCCAGGACAGGCACTTAAGTCACTGAGCCAAACTCCCAGCCCTGGTTTTTTGAGGCAGGGTCGCACTATGCAGCTCAGGCCGGCCTTGTGCTCCCGTTGTAGCCCAAGCCGGCCTCGAATGGTTTTCCTGGTATTAACGCAGCTGTTTTCATCATCGGAGGAGCTTGGGTCCTTGCTGTCACTGAGAATGGCTGCAGTTCTTTTTGGGGTAGTTCTGGTCCTTACCTTGAGTGTTGGTTCCTGGCTCCAGTGCAGATCAGTCAGGCTGCTGGCACAGATTCTTCATCTGACTGGTGCAGACTTTCTAGCTTCCACCACTGGCCATTGGACCTTCCCAGTGCAGATCCTTGATACAGACTTGCATGAGACATTGTCATTGGCTCTAGGCCTCCAGCTGGGCTCGTGGAGGACATTGCCATGGGCTCTAGGTCTTCAACTGAATTCATGTAGGACATTGTTGTGGGATCCAGGGCCTCAACTGGATTCTTTGGGTCTCTAGGGTACAGACAGATGTCTGGCACTCTTCTGCATTTGACTTTTTGGGTGAACATTATAAAATAATCGTATAAATTATGTGTCCTATATGAAATCTATTCCCTTGCAAAGCCTGACTACAACAGTCTAGTTCTGGACTCCCTATTCTATTTATGTTTGTCTGTTTTTTATCTAATATTATGCTATGATGATTACTTTATCCTTTTTCAAGATTACTTTGAGTATTCCATGAAGTGCAATTGAAAAATATGATCAATGTTTTAAAATTAAAAAAACAATACCATAGAAGACACATTGTCCCTAATCCTCAAAATACTCCCTTTTGCTTCAAACACACTTTTTCTATTGTTCTTGCCATTTTCTGAAGCAGTTCTAGAAGCCTCTTTTGTGTATTTACTTGCACTGTCATTGTTGCATCTGTATCCTGAATCAATTAAAAACATTTGCCTTTTGTGGTTATTTAGACTTTGCGGAAGAGCCAGAAGTTGCAAAGTGATGGATCTGGTGAATACGGTGGGTGAGGATGCCATGGTATTTTTACCAGCCTGCCTTTTGTTGGATGGCACTGGGCAACAGTGGCCTCTGGATTATTGATCAAACCCTAAAAAGATACTTGTGAAGCATAATAATATGGATATCTATATTATAATAATATGAATATTAAAATTGATTTAAGCATTTTGCATTTTTTTGTGCATTTGTGTGTGCATGTGTTTGCATGAGTGTGTGCTAGTGTTGGAATCTATAGTCTAACACATGCTAAGCAAGTACTCTACCACTGAGTCTCAGTCCTCAGTTCTTTTTTAAACTAATTTAGAGAGTCAGAAAGTGATGACTATAGCCAGGCGTGGTGGCGCATGCCTTTAATCCCTGCACTCGGGAGGCTTAGGTAGGTGGAGCGTTGTGAGTTCGAGGCTGGCTTGGGCTACAACATGAGTGCAAGGCCAGCCTGAGCTATGTAGTATGACCCTGCCTCAAAAAACTAGGGCTGGGAGTTTGGCTCAGTGGCTTAAGCGCCTGTCTGGCAGGCATGAGGCTGTGAGTTCAATCCCCAGTGCCACAAAAAAAAAAAAAAAAAAAAAAAAAGAAAGTGATGACTATGAGTTGGCTATCTGATTTTGTAAATCAGAGTTTATGGAGCACAGTCATTCTCATTTGTTTACATAGTATCTAAAACTGCTATATTGCTGCAATGATAGAACTGATTAGATAGATGCAACAGAGACTATGGCTTGAAAATCTAAAGTATTTATTATTTGTCTCTTTTTTCTTCCACTTTTTTTAAAATTTAAAAATGGCCTACTCTTAGATAACTAAAATGTCTATACTGCTGAATGTATTAGTCATTGAGAAAGATCGGTTGATACTCATATCATTACATCAATTTACGACCATGTTGAAGGTAACGATATGCAATGTTGCAACCATTGTCAAATTCCTATCATCTTGTTTTGTAAACCTATAATGTTACTGTTGTGGATTTGCTGTTGTCATTTGTTTGTCTCTTTTGCTTTTTGTCTTTCTTATATGTGTCTTTTTTCTCTTAAATAAAAAAAAATGGCCTCTTAAAGCAAATAAAAGAATATATAATCTTAGACATATTCAATACTATAAATGTCAAGTTTAAGTGTGTATGCACATGTTTGTATGTTTGTATATGCATGCATGTGTATGTGTGTGTACACATGTGTGAGTCCATGCCTGTGTAAGTGTGCATGTATGTGTGCATGTGCATGTGTGCAAGCTCTTATTTGAATGATTTGTTGTACGTCTCAGGTACTATTCTAGGTATTGTCCTCATTTTGCCAACTATTGTCTCAGTCTGTTAAATTCCAGTAGGAAACAGGAGATTTTGGCAAAAGGATTATTTAGAATGCTGTACAAGGATAAGAGAAACTAATAAAGGATGGTGTATTACTCCAGGTCAGGGAGTCTGAGCCATTACTACCCTTGTGCTTAAGGAGCAAGGAGAGGGAATGGTTAAGGGAGCCCAGAGAACAGGGATTTATGGAGGAGGCTGCCTGACCAGGGCTGTGGCTTTAAAAAAATCTTTTTTTATTTTAAAGGGAATAAAACAAAACAATAAAATGAAACAAACCGAAACACTGAGAACCTGATATTGGATTTCAGATATAAGACAGTAGGGAATCTACCATAATTACTATATTGCATATTGGACTTTTTTTGGGGGGGGGTACTGGGAATTGAACTCATGACCTTGCACTTGCCAGGCAGGCGCTGTGTCACTGAGTCATAGCACTTACCCTACATTGCATATTGTTATCCTCTAAATATTTGCTCAGACTCCAGGCTTTAGGCTTGCAAAGTCAGTCAAACAACACAAGCTTCAGGTTGTTTCATTACTTCAGTTGCTGTCATCTCAGTCTGTGTTCCTCTGAATCAGCTGGTTACTTACAGTGTGTGTGTGTGTGTGTGTGTGTGTGTGTGTGCACGCTTCTCTCTTAGTCCATACAGCAGCTCCTGCCCACTGGCAGGGCTTCCGCTGGCTCACAGTGGAAAGGGCTGTGGCTTTGTTGGAGGTATGTGCCTGACTGATTGGACCCTTGTGCAACCAAAACCTGATTATATTTTCCTCCTTCCTTCTAATATCCAGTTGGTGCCTCTCCAAGTCCAGTTTCAGCTAAAGCCAAAGGCCAAACATGGAACACATTGATACTACCTGTGTCAGCCAATCCCCACTGCAGAAAAGAGCCAGCAAAGATAAGTGATGACTAGATTAGAAAGGGCAAATGGGAGGTAAGCAGCAAATGGTGTATTTCCATTATTTGTGTGAATGAAGGAAACCAACATCTTTGGAACACTAACCCTCAGCCAGGCTCTGCGCTAGACCCCTTATTTACACCTTTATAGTAACACAACTTTCTTTGTTCCTATGCCTTAGAGAAAGAAAACATGGCTCTTTCCAAAGTCATTTCTCTGAATAGCGATGATCCTAGTAATTTATATTCTAAATGGTGCCCAGGATGGCTTCTGGCAAAGAGATACACAGAAGTACAACTCAGTGCTGCCTTAGGTGAAAAATTGTTCCCCGAAAACTGCAAAAATCAATAGTGTCTGCTTGGAACCTGCCCTGAGGGAGAGTGGAGTGGCCCACAGCTGGGCCAGATTGGGGACTCTCCCGGGAAAAGCATGGAGCTGCAGTGTTGGCAGAAATGATGGTAGAATTGCTTAACCTAGACCCGTGATGGCAGGATTATTAGAGGCCAGGTTTGGAGTTAGTAAGATTTTGAGTTTTTACCATATGCTAAGCATTGCATGATCCTCACCACAACCTTCCTTATCCAATCTCTTACCTCCTTCTGTGGTTTAGATGGCAGTGCTATGAAGGAGGCATTGGAAGAAAAATTTACTCTACCAATCTTCATGTCAGTGGCAGTAGCAAAACCTCCACTTGACACAGAGTGGTTAGTACAAAGGGGAACTGGGCTCTTCTTCACTTTTCTATCAGTTCAACAAAACAATCCCTCTTCTACGGGATCTGGCAACACAGAGCATTCCTACAGCTCCCAAAAGCAGATCTCCACCCAGTGTAGACAGACCCAGTCTGATCTCACAATAGGAAAAAATACCTGCATTAGAAAACAGCAAAAATTCTGACTTAGAAAAAAAGGAATAATATATGATTTATTAAGAGCCAACTGTGATTTAAGATGACAAATTGATGAATGGCAAAAGGTTCTAGAGAAATAAAATGAATGATTAAATAGGGATGTCACAATAAGCAAGAAACTCATAGAAAAGTCAAAACAAGAGAAGATGGCATAAGAGCATGCAGGATTGCTTGAGATCGGGCCACTTTACTACTGTCCAACACGGGGCCTTGTTTACTGAACAATGGACAAACGGTTATGCTTTCTAGAATCTTATCAGGCAACAGGAAAGGATAAATTCTCAGAGGCAAGAGATAGAAAGACAATGGAAATTGTCAGGAAAGTAGAAACCTCCTGCTATGAGTCAGGCCCCTGTAGTAACCAATGAGCAGAAACAAACAGAAAAAACAAGACCAATGGAGCTCAGAATGAAGCATTAACATTACCATGAGCAAAAAGAAATCTTCAAACTCAAATTAGGCCATCTGAAAAGGGGGAAGCAGAGATCCAGTCCAAGCTGGAAAGGGTAGAAAGGGTTAGAAATTTACGTATCAGGGAAATAAAAAGGACACATAATGAAAATAATTCACAATTTAAAGGTTAAGAAGCACACAACATATGATGTTGTCTTTGTCACAAGAAATGTAGCTGGAGCAAAATATCTGACATGCACAACATAAAAGAGGAGAGGTTTATTTTTGCTTAAGTTATAGTCCATAGTCAGCTGGCTCCACAGCAAAGGTGGCATGGTAGGTGGGCATAATAGAGGAAAAGCTGCTTATGTTATGGTCAGAAAATGGAGAGTGAGAGAAGGAACCTAGTTGGGAGATATACCCTTTTCCATGTCTGTACCCCAGTGGCCCATTTCCTCCAACCAGGTCCTACCTCCCAACAGCAAGTCAGCTGTGATGCCCCCACAACTCACTCACCTTCCAAAAACTCTGCCTATGAGTACGTGAGGCCTTGGTGGAGCAGTCTCGATTTAAACCATATCAGAATCTGAGCATCACTTTGCTCAGTGGCCAAGGAAAGGAAATCCTTTCATTGCACAGAAAATAAAGGAAGAATTCCAATAGATATTTAATTCAATAAACATTTATTTAGTACATGTCAGGCATTCTAATGGGCAATAAATAAAGGAAAGAACTGTAGCTGTGTCGTTCCGTCTCTTTTACTCTGCTGTGCTCTTAGGTCTTACCGTATATTCTTGCTTTATTTGGAAGTGCAGGTTCATTGTTTTTGTGAGATGTTATTGAGGTGGAGTGGAATTGGAAGAAGTGAAGGCATTTCTGAGTACTGTGTGTTATATGATACAAAGGGAAACTCATAGAACCATTGAGTTAGAGGAGACATCAGATATGATGTGATTTAATCTTCCATTCTCTTATCTAATGGGTGATGGGTCAGAACTGGAGTGTGCCAGACACTGTGGAACCTATTGCTGTTTTTCATTGGTCTGGATTTAGCAGTAATGAAACAGCAGCAAAAACAGCACCAACATTTACTGAGTATTTGTTGAATGCCAGGACCCATGTTAGACACTTTATTGTTCCTCTCCTGTAAAACAGAGTTTAGACACATGATCTCATTTGATCTTCAGAATTGACTCTAGGGATTGGTGGTGAACCAAGTCTTAGTAATTTTCCTGCTAGGTATGGTCACAGTACTGGGTGTATGTGTGTTTCTGTAAGTATGTGCTTTTGTGTAAAATAAATACACATACTCTTCCATCCCTTCATCCTCACTAGTAAAGGTACAGTACTCATTACAGAGGAGTTAACAGGACACTATCTTGGGTGTCCTGGGCAGGGCAATTGTAACTTCTCTTGAAATGGTTCTTTATCTGCCTGAATACTTTATTGAGAAGTGTTTATATACACTTGGAGGTTGAACCCAGAGCCTTTGCATTGAGCTACATGCCAGCCCTTTAAATAAAAAAAATTTATTTTAATGTAACACAACTAGATATTAATAAAGAAAATATACAACACATTCTTTTTTCTTCTATGAAAAAATTAAATAAATTTCACAACAAAAATAGTAACAATGCTTAATATACTGTGTATTATGATCTTAAAAGAATGACCAAAAAAACCAGACCTGAGGATCAGTGAAACAGATTGGAAGGTGCAGACACAACTACAAAGACACTCAGTCACCTTATCTTTGACAAAGCAGCCAAACAGGCTCACTGGAAGAAAGCCTCTTTAATAAATGGTGCTGGAAAAAATGGCTCTCTATATGCCAAAGACTAAAACTAAACACATATCTATCACCATGCATTAAACTAAAGTCAAAATGGATCAAAAATCCTAATACTAACACAGAAACACTAAATCTACTGGAAGAGAAAGTAGGTAGAAATCTCGAAGACACAGGGGTAGGCAGAGAGTTCATGAAAAAAAATCCAAACTACACAGAAAATACTTCAAAGAATCAACAACTTGAACCTCATCTTATTAAAGTGCTTTTGCACATCAAAAGAAATCACCAACAGTGAAAAGACAATCCACAGATTGAGAAAAAAATTTAGGCAGTTGTCCCTCAGACAAAGAACTTCTATCTAGAACATATAGAGAATTGGAAAAAATCAGACCCCCCCAAATTCAAAGACCTAATCCAAAAATGGGCATCTGAGATGAATACACACATCTCAGATGAAGAAATACAAATGGCAAATAAATATATGAAAAAATGTTCAACAGCTCTGGTCATTTGAGAGATGCAAATGAAAACAACACTGAGATTTCATTTCATACCAGAAGGAATGGCTATCATCAAGAAATCAACCAATAACAAATGCTGGAGGGGCTGTAATGAAAAAGGAATCCTTCTCCACTATTAGTGGGAGTGTAGACTGGTACAACCACTGTGGAAATCAGTGAGGAGATTCTTCAGAAAGCTGGGATTAGAGGTTCCTTTTGACCCAGCTATTCCTCTTCTGGGTATCTTCCCAGAAGAATTAAAACATCATACCACAGTGATACATATGCACCCATGTTTATAGCAGCACAATTTGTAATAGCTAAATTCTGGAAACAACCCAAATGCCCATCAATTGTGGAATGGATAAAAAAGACATGGTACTAGTCAGCCATAAAGAAGGTTAAACTTGAGGACTTTTATAGGTAAATGGATACAACCTAAGGCCATATTCATTAGTGAAATAAATCAGACTCTCATGTGCAAACATTGTATTGTCTCCCTGGTATACGAAACTGAAAGAGTAAATGAGGTCTAAAATGTACAGTCGATACTGTGAAATGGGGAGAAATTGTTAAAAAGGAAAAAGGAACCAGAGTGGGTGAAATGGGAAAGGAAGGAGGGGAAAAGAGAGAAAAAATAGCAAATTTGTTACATTATTAATGTCTCTTAGTTCATAGAAAAGGAAAGTTTGCCTTAGTACAGGTTGGAGAAATTTTTATGCCCATATCTTGTACTCTGAGTAACTACTTTAAAGGTAATAATGTGCAATGTATTAACTATTGTTATTCTTTTATCATCTTGTTATGAAATTTTGTTTTACCTTTTTTTCCATAAAATAAAAGAATGGCCAAAATATTTCTCAGAGTATGAGACATAACCAAACCAAATCAAACTGAACCAAACCAAACCAAACCAAAGCAAACCAAACCACAACAACAACAAAAAAAACAAGTACTCTCTCCTGCAAAGAAAAGAAACAAACAAACAAATGAAGTGGCAAAATTTTCTTCTCAGTGAACGAAAAGAAACTAGTAGTATAAATGAGACAAATCAGTACATATTTTAAAATATTTTTCAAACAATAGAAAAATTTCAAAAATTATTTGAACTTCTCCCTACTTCTGATTATATATAATATATGTATTTTTGACTATTATGTGAAATAGGATTTGTTTCCTGCAGTCTAGCTTTTCTCTCTATCAGTAATACTTCATGGAATTTTTACAAGTCTATTTCTTTAGTCCAAATTCATTTTAAGTAGTGGCATAAAGTATCAAGTATCAATCCTTATGTATTCAACCATCTCCCTATTTTTGGATATTCTCTTTTCTCCTAATTTTTAAATTTGTTTTTTGGTCACTAGGAGCCATATGACAAGAAGCACTCTTATAGTTATTTCCTTGTCAAGGATTTAAAATTGTGACAGGTGTTACCAGGTTGCCTTAGGAAAGGCTGTAACAATCCATATTTTCACCAGCAGTGTTTCAAAGTCCCTCTCTCCTGTGTCCTAAGAAAAGCATGCTACAGAGCTCAAATTTAGATCATGCAGTACCTCACTCCTCCTTGGACTGGCATGATTCTATCTGCTTTTCGAATTCAGAATTTCAGGTGAACGTGATGTCCAACTTCAGGTGGCTGATGGGTGACTGGCTGGCATGTATGGCCTGCAAATCCATAATGCTGTTTGTGGAAACACCTACCAATAGAGGAAGGAGCTGGTGAGGAATAGTGAAATCTCAAAGGAACGAGCTTTCTGTTGCTAGAGAAGCCTCAATCCAGATCTCATCATTATGTGGAATTAATGGCACTGACCTTCCATGTCAGCCCAGGATGTTCCTTGAAGACTATGCCTTCCATCTTGCTTGGTTTGACATGCCTCTTAATCTAGCATGGCACAGCAGTTTCCAAATCTAAAATTTAGATAAAACATGGTTAGAAAAGAGACTTCTTCCTGGTTGGTTTTCCCTCAGGAACTACTTGAGAGGTGCTAGGAGGTACAGTGACAGTCTTGGTGGAAAAAGTACCCCCAACCCAGAGACAGATTTTCTCCTCTGTAAAATGAGGAGGGGAAATTTCACATGTACTGAATGTGCTTTGTGGCTGTGATGCTGGGTCAATCTGTCACCCGAGTAATACAGGGAAAAATAAAAGAAATTTCGCCATGGATCAAATTACCTCTATTAAATTAATTGCTTATCATTACTAAATAAAAATCAAACTATTTTTTGCCCCAAGAGGGAATGCTTAATACAGGACATGGACCAATTTCCTGTTTTCATAATTTTAAATAACCACTAGGTGGCAGAATTATCCCACGGTGTTCATAAAAACCACAGTTTTTCAGGCAAAGTGAATCTGCACAAGGCAGAACCGCCACTCAACAAAGAAACACCCAATGGTGTAGCTAGAAGGGATTTCTGTAACTATTTAGTTCAGTCTCTATTGACTTAATTGCACAAGCGATACATAAATGTATTGTAATTACAAAGGATTCAAGTTTTGTATGTCTGCCTTCCTCTTTATTTCTCTACTCTGCTCATTCTGTATCCTGGAGAAAACCAGCCTTTAACACTTTGGGTCATTTCCTTTTAGTCTTTTCTTTGCAGACACATAGGTACACAAACACGTATACATGGACCTTTTCTTAACAGTCATCCATGCAACATTTCCATTTTATAAATGCAGAAAGCTAGTGCGAGAGTGAGAGACAGTGTTGGTTTGCAGTAAGAGCCTGTGCTGTGGAGTCATGCAGACTTGGGTTGTAAATTTTGCTTTTGCAACAATAGCTGCCAACCTTAGCCAAAGTACTGAGCTCCAATGAGCTTCATTTTACTAATTTTTAAAAAATTTTAAAATAAAAAAAGAATAAAAATGATGATACAGAATTTCAAAACAAAAGAAGGATATTAATAATGGTTAACAATGGTTAATATATTGCATATTGCTATTTTCAAAGCAATTGTGTGGATATAAATATATAAACTTTTCCCTTCTTTCTTTTCTCCTTTCTTCCTCCCAGTTGTTCTTTCCTTTTGAGCAGTTTCTTCCCCTTTCACTTTCATAATAGCTATTGTACATTTTGTGTCTTGTTTATTCTGTCTTGTTTACTCTGTCAGCTTTTTACACTGGGGAGACAATATGATGTTTATACATGTGAATCTGATTTATTTCACTTATGAGCATGGTCTCAAGTTGCATCCATTTACCTATACAAGCCTCAAGTTTTATCCTTCTTTATGACTGAGTAGTACTCCATTGTATAAAAATACATCTGTTTTATCCATTCCTCAGTTGATGGGCATTTGAGTTGTTTCCAAGATTTAGCTATTACAAATTGTGCTGCTATAAACATGAGTGCACATATATCACTGTGGTATGATGTTTTTAATTCTTCTGGGAAGATACCCAGAAGGGAAATAGCTGGATTGAATGGAACCTCCAATCCTACTTTTTTTTTTTTTTTTTAATTTTAAAGGGAATACAACAAAACAAAATGGAACAAAACAAAGCAGTGAGAACAATATTGGATTATAAAACAAGACAGAAGGAAATCCCCCATAGTTGCTATATTTCATATTATTATCCTCTAAATAGATGCTCAGACTGTCGACTTCAGGCCTGCAAAGTCAATCAAACAATACAAGCATTAAGTTGTTTTTTAACTTCAGTAGTTACCATCTCAGCCTGTGTTCCTCTGAATCAACTGGTTGCTTGCTGGGGGGATGGGTGGGAGAGTTCTTCTTGTCTCCCTGCCTGTACACCAGCTGGCTGGCTCATGGATGGGGGTTGGCTTCTTGGTTCTCCTTCTGGCCTGCATGGCTGCCATGGACTCATAGAGGGTTTTTTTTGATGGATCTCTGCACTGATTTCCACAGTGGTTGTACCAGTCTACACTCCCACTAATAGTGGAGAAGGGTTCCTTTTTCACTACAGTACTTCCAGCATTTGTTATTGGTTGATTGCTTGATGATAGCCATTCTTTCTGGTATGAAATGAAATCTCAGTGTTGTTTTCATTTGCATCTCTCAAGTGACCATTGATGTTGTACATTTTTTCGTGTATTTATTTGCCATTTGTATTTCTTCGTCGGAGATGTGTGTATTCATCTCAGATGCCCATTTTTAGATTAGGTGTTTGAATTTGGGGGATCTGATTTTTTCCAATTCTTTATATGTTCTAGATAGAAGTTCTTTGTCCGAGGGACAGTTGCCTAAATTTTTTTCTCAATCTGTGGATTGTCTTTTCACTCTGTTGGTGATTTCTTTTGATGTGCAAAAGCACTTTAATAAGATGAGGTCCAAGTTGTTGATTCTTTAAAGTATTTTCTGTGTAGTTTGGATTTTTTTCGTGAACTCTCTGCCTACCCCGTGTCTTCGAGATTTCTACCTACTTTCTCTTCCAGTAGATTGAGTGTTTCTGTGTTAATATTAGGATCTTTGATCCATTTTGACTTTAGTTTAATGCATGGTGATAGACATGTGTCTAGTTTTAGTCTTTGGCATATAGAGAGCCATTTTTTCCAGCACCATTTATTAAAGAGGCTGTCTTTCTTCCAGTGAGCATGTTTGGCTGCTTTGTCAAAGATAAGGTGACTGAGTGTCTTTGTAGTTGTGTCTGCACCTTCTAATCTGTTCCATTGATCCTCAGGTCTGTTTTTTTTTTTTTTTTGGCCAGTGCCATGCTGATTTTGTCACAGTAGCTTTATAGTATAATTTCAAGTCAGAGATTATGTTGCCTCCTGACTTGTCTTTGTTGCCCAGGACTGCCTTTTTTATTCTAGATCTCTTGTATTTCCAAATGAATTTTAGGAATATTTTTTCTAGGTCTGTGAGGTATGCTAATGGTATTTTGATAGGGGTTGCATTAAATCTATATAGCGGTTTTTGGAGTATGGCCATTTTCACATTGTTGGTTCTTCCTATCCATGAGCAAGGGATATCTTTTATTCATTTTGCAAACTGTTTAGATGCCCTGTATTAAGTGATCACTGGCAAATACTCCCTGTTCAGTGCCTGGCACTTAGAGGTTGACCCTGGCATGATCATTAGTTTCCCTCCCTGTCACTCTTTTTAGCCAAGTGTCCACAATTCATTAGTGAATAATTCTGCTTGTATCTCCTATTAGACTCTGAAAGCTATGAGTATACATGTGTACACACGATCACATATGAGTTTCAGCTTAATAACCCAACAGCACATAACCAAGAATCTTCCTGTTGCCAAAACCTCCCCTGGCCACTCTGTGTCTTCTTTCTTTTCAATTCAGGAAAGATTTGTGTTTGAGAGGTGAATGGAAAGACAAACATGTAAAATGGAATTCAAAAGGGCTCAACTGATTAGGGTTCAAGTTCAGACTCAGATAAGGTCTGTAAATTATTGCAACTCCTAAACTCCTTGTGCCTGCATTTCTTTATGTAAAACACTGGAAAGATGAGTCTGGATCCCATTTAAGCTTATACTGGTGCAAAGATAAGTAAACCACCAATCTTGCAATGTTTTCCTTTGCTGCATTTTCTCCAAAGCCCATAGACTAATTGGATGTGAAATGAAACCATTTTCCTTGTTCTCAGGTTTCTGGAGTCTCTTGCATTGCACGGTTTCATGTTAGCTATTATTTTAGTGGTCTGAATTAAACCTTGCATTTTGGGGTGACACAGGTGTGAAGGTATTCTTCCCACATTTTAATTGCCCCACTTCCAGTTTTGCATAACAATCCCTGATATTTCCTTTGGCTCCTTGAAAAAACACTTTCAGTTAAGTATTTGAAAATGTCTATTTAAAAATAAATAAGATCTATGATATTATTTGCACCTTGCAGAATGTGTTTGTGGATGTTACCTAAATGGTATTAAAAAAAAAACCCTACATAATCTTAAAAACATGAAAAAGAGAACCAAAACAAAACCAATTATAATATCTTATCTATTTCAGTCAAGAAAACTTGTTCTTGAATATGAAACTGGCTTAGGAAGAGAACAGATGTGGGGTGGCAGTGGCAGGTCCTAGGGGCGAGGCAGTGGCCCTGTGGGTTGATGGATTGGTTCTCTCCAATAGACTAAATGTCTCTGCTGTGATGGCAAGTGAGTGACAGCTCTTTTCTTTTCCCTGTAAGTGTGAATCTGCCTTACTCAAGGCACTTTCCTCAGGAAGAGAAAAGTGCTCTCTAACAACCTGCAGTGTTATGTGCATTTTGCTCAGCTGTTATCCTTGAAATGGGTGGAGATTGTCTGTCTCCCAGGTCCCTAGCCTACCCAAATTAACTCAGAGCAGTTTGATGGGGTTCCTCAGGCAGGTGCTGGACTCTACAAAGGGGACCATGTCCAGAACTCCTTGGATGACTTTTCCAGGATGCCTGAATGGTGCCTTTAGAGACACAGAGAAGTTTATACACCTATTAGTGTTGAAAGGATGGAGAAGCCAGGAGTGGTGCTGCCTGCCTACAGTCTCAGCACTCTGGGCGGCTGAGGTAGGATCACAAGCTTGAACCTAACCTGGATAATTTAGCAACTTAGTGAGACTCTGTCTAAAATAAATAAAATAAATAAATAAATAAAATGCATACATGCTGGGGATGTAGCTTAGTACAAAGACCTTGGGTTAAATAAAAGATGAAATAAGCTGCACAGTAGAACCACTATTTCTGATCCCCTCCACAGCAGCTTCCTTACGGCTAATGTTAGAATCAGCTGAGTGAGATGGATGAGTATGGCCACTGCCCTGTGGCAAGTTTGCTTTTGCTAGATGGGCGAGGTGGGGAAGCTGAAGCTGCTCCAGCCTTCGGGCTTTAAATACATCTCACACCATGATGCAAACACTGTTTTCTAATGAACAGAAAGTGTGATTGTTACAGGCAACTGAGTTAGATAGAAATGTTATAGGCAGTCAGTGGTAGGCCCTCAAAGGAGCTGGTGCAGAAGACCAGATACCTTATAACTTTGTGGGAGACAGACACCGCC
Organism: Dasyprocta punctata; assembly: GCA_004363535.1. NCBI lineage: Eukaryota > Metazoa > Chordata > Mammalia > Rodentia > Dasyproctidae > Dasyprocta > Dasyprocta punctata. The sequence goes on from RJWM01006326.1 coordinate 60,238, forward strand.
AATGTGGGCCAGACCTCAAAACAAAGATAAAACAAATGCACCTACATACTTCCAAAGGATAAAGCATCGGGAAATGATATTCTATATAGTCTCTGTCACCTTGAGTAAGCCAGAAGTCACTATCCCAACCCCCTACAGGAAGAGTCACTGCTCCTTATGCATGCCTGCTTGCTACCTGACTTGCTTCCCCATTTGTCCCCGGTTTGATCAATTTTACCTGAGCTAGTAATCTTTTTGGTGAGTCGTTCTGTCCCACCTCATGCCAACCTTGTGAGTTCCCATTTTTTCCCCCACCTCGGACCTGCCTCATCTTGGCGTTTTTCCTCCATAAAATCCCTAGAAAAGACAGGGTCCTTGGCAATCCACTTGGGATCCCTTCTGTCTCTCTCAGACAGGAGCTTTCTTTCTCTCACTAAATATATTCTGCTCTTAACCTCTGTTGTTCCTAAAATTCATTCTTCAATTTTGCAGAACACGAACTTGTACCAGACATCTAGTAGGTCGGGAGTGTATTTTCCCTATATTATGGTGACATAATGAGGCTACAGAAGGACCCCTTCACATCTCAGCAAATCCCAGCAGAAGGGAATTAAATAGGCTTTAACAAAGACTTGCTTGAAGAAGCTTAAAGGAATGACTTCCTTTTCTTTTTCCAGAGATACAGACAGGTACTGTGTACAGTCAATACTGTGAACTGTGCTCCTGGTAATTCTATTTAAGTGGAATTTCTTCTTTCTACATGAATTGCTGTCAACAGTGTTTTAGCATCTTCCTTGCCAACTGGCTCCCATTGGAGAGTCTTGTCTCAGCAGAACTGTACCTAAGCCATTCAGGTAAAAGCTGCCTAGAATTAAGCAGAAGAAAGCTTTCCAGCAATAGCTGCGTTTAAACAGTTGCTATCTTGCCTCTGCAGGAAGCCAGGCAGCTTTTTAAAAATGCAAAGTCAGCTAAATTGGTGCAGTGCTGAGAACTGATTATAAAAGCTTCACCAATTCAATTTTATATCTTTAAATGAAATGATTTTCAAAATCCTAACAGATTAGATGCCAAAGGAGAGGGGAAGAATGCCTAAGCTGAAAAAGAAAAAAAAAAGTCACTTTCCAAAAACAGAGGCTGATTGCACAATGAAAGGAAAAATCAGCTTTGGCAGTGAGTGTGAAGAGTGTTGCTGCAGATTCAGTTGAGGACGTCCCAAGACCCCGTCCCAAGGAAGGAGGGTGCTGAATAAGATGGCACTGAGGTTCCTTAGGTTTGAATAAATTTTAGACAGCCTTCTATTATAGGGCCCTGCCTTCCCTTTCCTTAAAGCAATTACTTTAGATCACGTTCAATTGCAAATTTCTTCTCTGACCCTTTGAGATGCAAATCTTCTTGAGCCTCTTAGTGGGTTTATAGTCCAGGTCTGTCTTTCTGGAGAATTTGACACCATCACTTTGAAATGGGATTACCAAGAAAGACAGCACCCTGACCTCCTGGGTTTGGTGGAAGTGATGTAGGGGAATGAAACTCCCAACCTACTATATGTTCAGTACAAGTTTGTGTTCTCTAAAAATCGAAGAATGAATTTTTGGGACAACGGAGGTTAAGAGCAGAGTGTATTTATTGAGAGAAATAAAGCTTCTGTCTGAGGGACAGACGGGGTCCCAAGTGGGTTGCCAGGGACTCTGTCTTTTCTTTTTTTTCTGTGGCACTGGGGTTCAAACTCACAACCTTGCGCCTGCCAGACAGGTGCTTAACCCACTGAGCCAAACTCCCGGCTCTAGTTTTTTGAGGCAGGGTCATACTATGTAGCTCAGGCCGGCCTTGTGCTCACGTTGTAGTCCAAGCCGGCCTCAAACTCACAGCACTCCTCCTACCTCAGCCTCCTATAATATTTCTAACTCAGCTGCCTGTAACAAAAGGTGGGATCACAACTTTGATGAGTATCACTTCACAAACTCGGATAGTCTCACCACAGTGCCCAGCCTCCCCTCTGTGGGTCTACAAGACCCTACAGTCTTTGTGTAGAGTATACCCAACTCCTGACAATTCTCCCACCTTTTGTTTCCATAGATCAGTCCCTCTCCTTTCTTAACAGTAATTTTGTGCTTCTTGTCTCTTTAACTCCATCAGGTACAACTGCTCAGACCCAATCTCTTTCAGGGACTCTGGAATCACACCACCTGCTGTGGAACAATTTCTTCTCCTTGGTGGAACTGTTACAGGCAACTGAGTTAGTTAGAAATATTATAAGCAGTCAGACAGGACTAGGTCCTCCAAGGAGCCGGTGCAGAAGCCCAGATACTTTGTAACTGTGGGGGAGACAGACACCTCCTGCTGTGGGCCAGGCCTCAAGACAAAGCGTCAAACAACTGCACCCATATCCTAAGGACTGATATTTAAATAGTTCTCTATCACCCTGAGGAAGTCAGAAATCAGCTTCCTGTAGCTAGTGTTCCATCAGCTACAGGAAGAGTCACTGCTGTTAAGCATCCCCCACTTACTACGTGACTCGCTTCCCCATTTGTCCTTGACTTAATCAATTTTACCTGAGCAATGAGTCCTATTGGTTAACCATAGTTGTCCCAACTTATGCCCACCTCGCAGGTTCCCAGTTTTCCCCTCCTTAGACCCATCTAACCTCATGGTTTTACTCTATAAAAGTTCCTAGAAATGACAGTCTTTGGCAACCCACTTGGGACCCCGTCTGTCCCTCAGACAGAAGCTTTCTTTCTTTTAGTAAATATATTCTGCTGTTATCCTCCGTTGTTCCTAAAATTCATTCTTTGATTTTAGAGAACACAAACTCATGCCGGACATATAGTAGGTTGAGAGTTTCATTCCCCTATATCAGAATGACCCCGGGAGATGGCCCATCAGATACCCTTCCAGGCTGCAAGGACTCCCTTCTTCCAGGGATGAAGGCCAACCCTTATCTCTTGACTGTCTTTGGGTCTGCTCTCTATTTTCACAAGATTCTACTTTGCATTTTTCTTGTAGTTAAACACACGCACTTTTTTTTTTTTTTTTTTTTTTTTTTTTTAGCAAGGGGAACAAATTAGAAATGCTATGCCCAGCTTTGAACTAGAACACCCTTCACATATTTCAGTCCTGTGAGTGACTGGCTCAGTGGTTTGCCTTTGAGAAATGTATGGTTCACTGGGTGGAGAAGACCCTGCTAGGCAGGATGTTGAAGAACTGGGCCTTGAATTCTGCCTCTCTGGGCTGCTTTATGTGTACCAGTGAGCAAGTTGCCATAGTCTCTCCTAGTACCTCGGTTTCATCACCTGTAAAACTGAGGCTAAGAGTAGGTACGGTAAATGGGAGGACTGAAAGCTCACATGTTAAATGCTTATTACAGTACCCAGCTCAAGGTAAGTGGTTAGTACATTGTTAGGTGTATTCATCATTATACTATGTACTTTTTTTTTGCCTCATGGGAGGATATATGAGCAGTTGTTAGCAAAGTCACCTTTGGAAAGAAACATAGTAAAGAGGGAAATACTTTCTTTTTATTTCACACTTTCCTGTACTATTTCAACTTAAAAAAAACCAAACTATTTACTTCTTTCATTTAAAGAAGTTAAGTAACTAAACATTTTTCCCCTTCAGGTAATGCAGGGAAATAACCAACCGACAGCATGGAAGGAAATTCTTTTGGTACCGAGAAACCAACTCAGGACCTTGCGCTTGCCAGGCAAGTGCTGTGCTGCTGAGCTATATCCCTGGCCTGGAAATTCTTGTCTAGAAATACTACTTCAAAAAATCAGCATCATTTCAGGGTTAACAATATCAAGAGTGCATTTTAAAAAGTAAAAAGTAAGCTGGGTATGGTGGCACACGCCTTTAATCCCAGCACTCAGGAGGCTGAGGTAGGAGGAGCGTTGTGAGTTCGAGGCCAGTTTGGGCTACAATGTGAGTGCAAGGCCGGTCTGAGCTATATAGTGCAACCCTGCCTCAAAAAACTAGGGCCGGGAGTTTGTCTCAGTGGCTTAAGCACCTGCTTGGCAGGCGCGAGGTTGTGAGTTCAATCCCCAGTGCCACCAAAAAAGTAAAAAATAAACATGGGAAAATGGGTCTTATTGCCTAATCCCTTCTAAGGCCTTTTCATTTGACTGATTTAAATGCAGAGCAGCACTATGGGCTTTTTCTGGGTAGAGAAAAGAATGTATTGCTTTAAACTCAGTGAGAAAGCTCGTGGGGTAAGATTTGCTTTTATTTAGTAATGAGGAGTGAAGAAAGACAGGGAGAAACAAGAGAGAGAGAGAGAGAGAGACAGAGAGCGAGAGGGGGGGAGAAAAAGTGGGGGAGAGGGGGAGGGAGAGGAAGAGAGAGGTATCAGAAAGTGGGCAGCTAAGTAGGTTTGGTGGAAATGGCCCCGGAGCTGTGTAGAACAAGGGTATGTGAGTCTAGGTGATGTGCTGTGTTATCACTTCCCCCCACAGTCTCTGTTCCAGGGGCTCTTGTGATACAATTTTGGGGAAATGAAAGAAAAAGATGAGGAAAGGCCAAAAGAAAAAATCAGCCTTAGAAGGACTGACTTGATTAAGATAACTACTTAGGGGAAAGGGAAGTCAAAGCTAGAGGTGTCAAGGGAAAAAATGCAACCTGTCTGAGAAATGATGAGGATGTCTTTTCTTGCTGTGTGAGGAGCAGGAGGCCAGCCACTTCCATTTAAGTGCTGTGACTGGGACTTCTAATTGTTCCCCAGTTCTTACTTTTAATAGTAGAACTCCCCTGATTTCACCAGGTGCATGACTGCAAGGTTAGAGACTGCCTTTACCTTGCTGCTGGCTGTGTCCCCATGGCCCTGTGTCCTGACAGTGGAGGGCAGACAGAAGGTGTAACACATGCAATTTCCACCTTGCTTCCTTGGAAGTCAGCGAAGTATGAGTGGGTGCTCGTCCACTCTGATCACATAGATAAGGGCAGCACCCAGAAGGCTTGTTAAAGCACAAATTGCTGAACCTCACTCACCCCAGAGTTTCTGGTTTAATAGCTATGAGGTAGGGTCTGAGTATTTGTGTTTTCAACAAGTTTTTGGGTGATGCTGAGTCTATTGGTGCAAGTATTATAGACAGCTAAGTTAGGTAGAAATTAATAGGTAGTCAGGCAGGGATGGGCCCTCAAGGGAATAAGTGCAGAAGATGAGACCACATCACAATTGTGACTGAAGGCGCATCTGTTGAAAGCCAGACCTCAAGATACAGATAGAATGACCAGGCCTGCATGCTTCCCTGAGGGATAAACAATAAGTTGAGATTATACTGTAATTGATGTTACCCTGTCCAGTAAAGTTCAGATGGACATCAGTTACCTAGGTCGGTGACCAGAACGTCTGGACCCATCCCTTCCCAAAAATGCCTTTCCAAGAACCCTTGCTAGATGGCCTGCTTCCCTATTGGATCAATAGTAGCTAAGTGGCTATATTTGTAATCTTACTGGTTAGTTATTGTTTGATCGATGTTATACCCATCTTGTGATTTTGCTATACAAAACATTATTGGAGAAATGACCTTGATGGTGACACACTTTTGGGACTTTTGGCTTTCAGGAGCTATCTCTTGATAAACCTTTCCTACTCTTAACCTTCTTTGTTCCTTGGAACTCATTTTTCAATTTTGGGGCATATGAGTTCAGTATATTTGACATCTAGGAGGTTGGGAGTTTTATTTTTCTTCTAAAACAGGGACTATAGGAGATGACTGAACAGCAAAGTAAAAGGAGCTGAGTTCCTGGGTCCTTTTGTGGACCTGAGCCTCCTAATGTCCTGCATCACCTCTGGGCTGTGACCATAAGGGTGGAATAAATGTCTATCATGTTTGGGCCACTGTATCTTTGTCTCTGTGTTTTGGCAGCTGACCCTATGTCTTCACAGAAAACAGTTAAGTGTTCTTCGGTGAATTTGGAACTCTGGGAACTCCTGTACAACTGGCATTTAAGTTCAACATGGGTAATTTTTATTTGGAAAAATAATAAAACAAAGGCAACTGCTTGTTTAATAATATAATGACTTCTTTTATAGGAGTAGCATAGGGAGGCAGTGGACTGAAAACATTCTTTCCACATCAGCATGGTGTTTATTTTCTTGCCTTGGGAAAATCTTGTAACTTGTATGTCCTTGTGTTCTCCTTTGTTAAGTAGGGCATGCCATTTCAGTGTTGTTATTCAAGGATGGGTATTTTGGGCTACTGTCTTAGAAATAGCTGGAATTCAAACAATTCCTGGATGTTTACTATGTACTAGATTCAGCGTACTCTGTATGCATCTTATCACTTATTCTTAAAGCAACCTGAAAGGAAGCATCACTATTACTTCTATTTTGTAGATGAAGAAACTGAGAGTTGGAGGGATCAAGGAACAGGTCTGCCATATACCAAAACCTACACTGTCAACTGCTTGGCAGTATTCTTTCCTGCTGGCAAATGCCCCTATCTTAGTGTGCTCTGAGGCTCAGGGCCTTGGGCCTAACATTCTGTTTAGTGTGTGTGCATTCAAATGTGAATGTGATTTTTTTTCTTCCAAGCAGGTACCTGGCATTGCACAATCCAGTTCTGTCTCTAGGAACCTGCTGTGAGAGCTGTTAGTTGGAAATGAGAAAAGGGTATAGAGTTTAAAAGAAGACAAATGGATTTGAGTTGCCTGGATTTAAGGCTGTGAGATTTCACTGTCCTGCCAGGATGTTGGATACCAATAGTGTTCAGTTCAGGAAGGAACCATCTGTCTGCAGGGTCAGCAAGGAGGGAGCTTGATTGGCAGCAGTTTCAAGTAGCAGTCATGGTCAGTTTCCAAGTTGCCTGCCTTGGGAGCAACATGAAACCCTCACAAACCCAGGCCTGCATGAGTGGGGAGCATTAATGACAGCCAGAGCAGGCCCATTCATCTCTGCAAAAGCCCTTCCTCCTGGTCTGGACCTTGGCTACTTCTTTAGAGTCAGTTTTCTCTCCAGCCTCCTCCTCTTCCTGCAAGATTTACTTGTTGCATTTCCTGTTCTTTTCTTTCATCTACTTATATTCTAGAAGACAAAATTTTGAATTAACTAAAAAATGGCTAGTTAACTAATGAAACTCATTCTGTCTTTGATGCAATTATTAGGATCAACACATGGCAGGAGCATAGTGTATCTTGAGTTCAGCACAGACCCAAACTATGATCATGTTTTTTACATGAATTCAAAACTGTGAGGTACTGTTCCAAAATACTCTGCTTAGTAATTTCACATGAAGTGGGGACATGTACCACCCAGAATTTAGCTTGGTTCTGTCCTATATAGGTTAAAACTTTGGGTGGGGAAATTGGTAATTTTTTTTTTCATTAAGGCCCCGATGGTAAATATTTTTGACCTGTGGACAATGCAGACTCTGTGGCAACTTTGGTGATGTAGTGGGAAAACACTGTAGACAATATGTGAAAAAATAAGCACAGCTGTATTCCAATAAAACTTTATTTACAAAAACAAGTGGTAGCTGAATTTGGGTCATTGACTGTAGTTTGCTTGTCTTGTTTTAGAGAAGAGAACTATTTATTCAGATGAAAGCTGGTGGAAAAAGCTGAGGGAGGAAGGTTTAGTTTAAAGGGTTAACATTAAAAGCTACCTTGACATCCTGGCCTGTATACAAGACACCAGGATTTAATATGGTAATATGACCTATGAGTGTAAGACTAAGAGTGATCTTGCTGGGAGGGAATTTGCATGAAAAAGACCTGTGGTCTTACTTTACTATAGAGCCAGTTCATCTTGGGCTACACTGCAGGTTGACTGGTTCTTCAGTTGGATCGCATCTGAAGTATGGGGGTGCAATGCAGAGACCTCATCTTGAGAGCCCACTGACAAATTAAAGTTCATCTAAAGAAGGGGTGAATTAAGATGGTTAGTGACTGGGACACCACTGTCTATGAGGAAGAGTGAATTGAATGGTGAAACATTAGTTGGAAAGACAGGACCAGATGGAAGAATTATTATCTTCATCTATCTGGATTTCTAACACAAAAAGGAACATAGTAGGTGAGGGGGTTCAAGGGCCATGGAGGTTGTACACAACAGCTGCATAAGGTACTTGACTGACCAAGGTGCAGAGAGATAACATGAAGAGAGAGTTAGGCCTGGGATGAAGATAAACGTATTCTGACTTATAACAGTGAGAGTTGGTGGATGCAAGAGCTGCTTTTGTTGTTTGTCAAGCACCAGGACTGTGCCGGGCATCAAAATGATCAAGGGGATGAAATGGCTATTCCTACTCTTCAACAGGGAAGCCACATTTTCAGTTTTATAACAAAACAGCCTTTCAACAAAGGTAAAAAGAGTGAGACCAGATGGGTTATTTTTATTGTTTATGAAATGCAATAAAATATTGTCTATGGTGTACAGTATCTTTTGACTGGGCAAACATTCAAGTATAGAGGGGAATGATAAACCCTATTTTCAATATATTGCTTGTCCCATTCAACAGAGAAGAGAGAATGAGATAGAGTGAGAGAAAGAGAGAAAAAGAGACAGAGAGACAGACAGAGAGACTGAGAGACAGAGAATAATGAAAGGGCTTGCAAGTCTGTCAGGTACTCAGTGCCACCTGGATCATTTCACCAAGGTCTTTGAAGGCTGGAGTGTGGTTCAGAAAGGTGTCACTTTATTAGGCACTCTGTCACAGTAGAGAAGTCCTTTTTGTTATAGAGCAAACTATTCTCCAGACATATCCTCTGGACCCAGCAATGGATCATTTTCTGTATGCCTGGAGCATGTCAAAGCATTTGATATACCCTCTCGGCTCAGTTTTTCTTCTACAGCAGTTGTTTTCAACTAGGGATGATTTCCCTCCCCCAAGGGAATAACAGGCAACATATAGAGATATTTTGGTATTATTCTTGTCATACTTGAGGGAGGGAGCGGTACTACTGGAATCTGATGTAGAAGACCTGTGATGCTGCAGAACATCCTACAATGCACAGGACAGCCCTTCACAACAAAGAATTATTTGTTGATAATGCCCACATTGAGAAACCCTGATTATAGGATAGTAGTGATATAGGGAAATGAAACTCCCAACCTACTATATTCCTGGTATGAGTTCGTGTTCTCTAAAATTGAAGGATGAATTTTAGGAACAATGGAGGGTAAGAGCAGAATATATTTATTGAGAGAAAGAAAGCTTCTGTCTGAGAGAGACAGAAGGGGTCTTGAATGGGTTGCCAAAGACTCTATCATTTTTAGGGACTTTTATAGAGTAAGACCATGAAGTTAGATGGGTCAAGGTGGGAAAAATGGGAACTTGCAAGGTGGGCATAAGGTGGGACATAACTATGATTAACCAATAAAATTAATTGTTCAGGTAAAATTGATTAAATCAAGGGCAAATGGGGAAGCAAGTCACATAGTAAGCGGGGATGCTTAACAGCAGTGACTCTTCCTATAGCGGAGTGGGAAGCTGACTTCTGACTTCCTCAGGGTGATAGAGAATTATTGAGAATATCAGTCCTTAGGATATGGGTACATTTGTTTGATCTTTTGTCTTGAGGCCTGGCCCACAGCAGGAGGTGTCTGTCTCCCCACAGTTGCAAAGTATCTGGCCTTCTGTACTGGCTCCTTGGAGGACCTAGCCCTGTCTGACTGCGTATAGTATTTCTGTCTAACTCAGTTGCCTGTAACAGTAGGAGCTATTATCATACTTATTTTACAGATAGAAAAAGTGAGAATTAACTGGCCCATGGTCCTTCACAGGCAAAACAGTGGATAGCCATTTTACTGTTTTGCTCTTTATTTAGCAATACTGTAATTAGGCAGCCTAGAAAGTGTTTTGTGTGGTTGTTATATTTATCTCCTGGGATTGGTATGAAACAATTTTTTTAAATTTTGATTTTATATTTAAAATTTTAGTGTACTAAAATACTTAGTAAACAATACAGCTTTTTATTGATAAGTTTATTTATTTATTTTTTATTTATTTATTTTTTTTTCGGCACCGGGGATTGAACTCACAGCCTTGCGCCTGCCAGGGCAGGCGCTTAAGCCACTGAGCCAAACTCCCGGCCCTGGTTTTTTGAGGCAGGGTCGCACTATGTAGCTCAGGCCGGCCTTGTGCTCGCGTTGTAGCCCAAGCCGGCCTCGAACTCACAACGCTCCGCCTACCTCAGCCTCCTGAGTGCTGGGATTAAAGGTGTGCGCCACCACACCCGGCTGATAAATTTATTAATGGACTCAAACCAAAGAGACTCTAGAGGCTTGGGAAAAAGACGACATGAGCCATTATTGCTTACAGTCCATGGTGCTCCTAGTTGTTGGTTATTAAAGATTTCTAGTATCTTCCCTCCCAGTGGTTCAGAGTGTGATCCTGCAGTCAGTTATACAAAGTGACAGACTAACTGACAATGATAAGCTTTATGTGAGGCCTTCCTGTGTTCTCCTTCATCTAATCTTGTTTGTTTGCCTTTTGGATCATTTTACTGCCAAGTTGACTGTTATGTCAGGGAGGAAAGATTGGGTAAAGTCAGTGTGGTTTGCTGATACCTTTTCCACAAACTGGCAGAGGAGTCTGAAAAACTTCCCATGGAAGTCACCTGCAGATAGCAGTTAGAAAATTTCATATTATCCTCTTCTTTAACTGGAAAGGGTAGTTAGGTGAATGTTTACCTCAGGGTCAAGGACTCTTTGCCACCTATTTATTACATAAACCACAAACTCTGTCATTTTGAACCTACCTCTTTTCCTGGCACTTGAGAAGTGACTGCAGAGCCTTTGATGGTCATGAAAGGAATCTTCATGGTGCAGGGAGGTTTTCTGGGTTGTATGGCTTGGTAGGAGATGCTCACTGCAAAGTTCTTCCTCTGCCCCCTGTTCTTTACCCCTCAGGATTTAGATGGTGTCTGTCTCAACATCAGACAGAGAGATGAGCTTTGGAAGTCTCATTTATTACTGCGATTCAAAGGTACTAAAATAACCACAAAGAAATGAGATGCCTTCTTCAGACTGCTGAAGAAGAAAGTGAATTGATCTGTGACTTAGAGATAGCTCCTCCAGTTAATCATTGCTGACTCTTTGCTGCCTGCAGTCCCTATAAATCACCGCAAAACCAGAAGTGAAATAATATATGTGGCATGGAGAAAAGTGGAAATAGGCTGCATATTTCTACATAAGGCTGCTGAAATAGGAGCCCTAGTTTTAAAATGCAGCACCTGCAGGCAGAAGGCGGGGAATGACAAATGTGTCTGAATCATTTGGTTAGCAAAGCTGGCCTCGCTTGGCTGATGGCCGTCTGATAGTCTCTGCCCTTTCCCATCTGCTTCACAAGTTTGTTGCCAATAGAGAAACAGGCTTAGTTCACAACAATGTTCCTGTCTTGCTTGATGTTTTGATAAATCGTAAGAACCTTTGAATCAGTTGATTGTGACTGAGGAATATGTCTCTTCTGCATTCTTTCCTGCACTGAAGTTTCCAGGTAATCTGGTCCCACAGGAACAGACAAGGATGCTTTTACCTGATGAGGCTTGAACAAGAAGGTCAGTTCTGCTCTTCATCTGCAAAGGATCCCCTGACAGGCTATCTACTTCCATGCTCATGGCCCTGAAAACTAAAAAAGATAATTGTGACCATTCATAAGCACTGTCGTAATATTTTGCAGAAACTCAGAAACTTCTTTTTTTCTCTTGGCTCTGTTTAAAAGCATGAGGTCTTCTGTCCTTTGGATAAGGCATTGTATAAGGTCTTTAGAGCATAACCTTTGTTTTTACTGGCCTCAGTGATTGGAGAACATATGCATTTGTGATTTACCATCTTTGCTGGTGATTTCCCCCTTTGTAAGCAGACGGTGAGGGAGCATCTTTATGTGCTTGGTAACAGCCATTATTAATTGGTTTTGACTCTACTCAGTGGTTCCCTAGACTCTATTTCTCCAGAGATTTGATCTCACACTTTGTGGCTGTCATATTGACTTTGTTCTCCTGTGTGAAACTTATGATTTGGGGAAGGGAGAGAGTTAAGATGAATTACCCAGCAGTACAGTACTGGTGATAAATGATAAAACTGGTGCTGATGGAAATGAAAAAGATTGAGCAGCAATGGTGATTGAGTGGTGTTCGGTCATGGAGAGAATTGGGATTCTATGTGAGTAACAAAGAACTTGACGACAGAAACAAGTCAAGAAGAGAAAACAATAGAAAGGACTGTAGAAACACAGGTGAAGTGGGTTGTTCAGGGACTGGTGGGCAAGGTATGAATTCTGTTCTAAAACAGTTCTAGAATAGGTGAGCTGGAAATGAAGGCAGGAAATTTTTGGGGCATGTTTGGATGGAGTAGGAAATCTCAGAAGAAATTGGGATACCAAAATGAAGTCAGTTCTAATAAGGCAGATTTCAAGCTCTTTAGTGTTGGTTTAGTAATAGCTCAAGAGGGGAATATGGAAAAAAGGAGACTCTTAACACACACCTGAAATCTATACATGAGAATAAGAAAGAGATATACATGTATAGTAGAGATGAAAAGGAACAGTAGAAAAAGTTGGAATGGAAGACACAAGAAAAAAAGCACTTTAAGGAGTGGACAGATGTAGCCGATATGCAGAAGGGTTGATCAGAAGAGTCTTGAGACCATAGGAGTTAGCACTTAGTAGGAAGATACCAGAGACACCTGTGGAAGTACTTTCTGTGGAAATATTAGAGATGGAAGCCTGATTCTGAGGTGCTGAGAAGTTAATAAGAGATTAGAACTGTGGGTGGAAAATGTGATTTGGGTATGATGTTGGTGGATGGAAGAACAGTTGTTGATGTGGGGACAAGGGTGGGGACACATGGAAAAGGCATCTCACCACTAGGCATAAAGAAAGGTGTTAAGCCTGCAACAGAAGGAGAGAGGGAATGATTCATATGACAAAATCTTGGAGAAGTGTTTTAGTCACTTTCCCATTGCTGAGACAAAATATCCAACAGCCAAAATTTAAAGGAGGAGAGATTTACTTTAGTTTATGGTTTCAATCCACAGTTGGCTGACTCCAAGGCAGAAACACCATGGAAGAAAGGCATGACAGAGGAAAGTTACTCATCCCATGGCAGCCAGGAAAGAGAGAGGGAGAGAGGGAAGGAGAAAGAGAGGAAAAGAGAGAAACAGTGAGAAGGAAGAGAGAGTGTGAGATGGAGAGGGAGAGAGACAGAGAAAGAGACACACACAGAGACACAGGTAGAGATGGAGATGGACAAAGATAGGTAGAGAGAGAGAGAGAGAGAAAGAGAGAGAGAGAGAGAGAGACTGGAGAAAAAAATACATCCTTCTAGCTCACACCTGCAGTGGCTTATCTCCAGGCTCCACCACATACCAGCTTATTTAACTACTGAACTCACCAAAGAAGAATCCACTAATGAGTCTAATACCCTCAAGATACACAAGGCATTTAGGGGGTGTTGTAGTCTAAACTAACAAGGAGGCATGAAGGATGGGATCAAAAGTTCACTGTTAGGCCTGGAAAAGGATTAGGATCCTTCCTCTTTGCAGACTGGGGGGCTTGGGGAGCCAATCAAACTATCTGAAGTGCAAGAAAGGGGAGGTAAGGGAGAGAGAATCATATTTCCCCATGATATAGTAGGTTCTGAAAAAAGCGCTTGAGTATTTGGAGATTAGAATAGAGTAGATTGAAATTGCTGCCATATGGAGCAGGATAGACAGTTAATAAGGATGAATAAAAAGATTAGTGAGCAAGTGATGCTGAATAACATAGATTTATAATAGGTGTCGGTCAGCAGGCTTTTGTAATTTCCAACAGCTTGGAAACAGGAGTGGATAAAATGGATGGTTGGGCTTAGCTGGAGCTGGGAATTGGCAATATTATACATTGGGATTAGAGCTGAGAGGAGCATTTCATGGTATTTCTATGTGTCCCTGTTTAATGACAGATCTTTCCTCGATGGGCAGCAGAGGGGCCTCAAAGTCTTGGATGCCTCAGTGTAAAGGCACTGATTAACTTCCTTTCACACAACAGTTTCTCAGAGGAGATTTCCCTGGTAGAGTACTTTTCAAAGGTGAGTTTTTATGGGAAGGAATGAAGAAAAATTGAGAAGACAGCTAAAAGGAATAAAGTAGCTTTGGAATTCAAGGACAGAGCCACCCTGGGAGAATACAGATCCACCCACGGATAGTGTGTAGCTCCATGGTCTCTGATCTCTGCCAAGAATTGACACAGTGAGTCCTTTTTCTAAGGCTATAGAATAAACAAAGGAGGCTCAAATGTGTGCCCAGTGGTGCCCAGCGAATAAGAAAATGAGTTAGGATGAAAACTCAGGTTTGTGAAGCACTGAGGTGCGAGAACCAATGCTTGCTCCACACCACTTCTCGCACCTCAGTGCTTCACAAACCTGAGTTTTCATCCTAACTCATTTTCTTGCCCAGAGATCAGAGACCATGGAGCTACACACTATCCATGGGTGGATTTGTATTCTCCCAGGGTGGCTCTGTCCTTGAATTCCAAAGCTACTTTATCCCTTATAGCTGTCTTCTCAATTTTTCTTCATTCCTTCCCATAAAATGAGTTAGGATGAAAGTGGTGGAAACCACTTTTTCTGCAGCTGCAAAAGGGAATGGAAGTGGCTGATTTGCTTCATCATTGAGCTTTTAGTTTTCAAGAGTAGTAGCTTTGCTTCTCTAAGGTGTGAATAATGCCCAGGGAATTGACTGTCTCTGGAACAATGCGATTCCTCAAGACTTGTTTCCTGAAACAATGTTTCATCAGTTGGCAGTTCAGATTTCTTTACATATGACTGGTATCTGTGTTCAGACTGAAGTTTGAAGATGTTCTGAAATCTCTTTCACCTACTTAATTTTACTGGACATTTCTCTCTTGGTGGAAGCAGAATAGATTAGAATTTGAGAGAGGTATTAGCTATTTACTCATCATTCTGGAGGAAATCTCCTGACAGGAGGCAAAATGTATTATGTTCCTGGCAGAGGAGAGAGGCCCTTGGAGAGGAAAATATGGTGGCAGCTGGCAGTGAGTAAAATAAAGCTGCAAAAAGAAGATGCATCTTGAAGGACCAAGTGAGCTCTGGGGGAGCTGAAAGCTTAAGTAGTATGAGGAGCAGGAGCCCTGAGCCAAAAGAAAGATCAAAGGCTGCAGCTAGGGGCTTGCGTGCCTTAAAAAATGAGACAGCCCCTTTGGGGCTTCGCCTAAGTTCAGTGTTGTAAAAGACAAACAACTGGGCACTATTCATTTCTGAACTTTATTTTGCTCAGAGCTGGGAATGGAGGCTAACAATCTGAAGGATAGTTTTCTAGGAGTTACTTTCAGTTAGTTTTTGAATTCGCTATTATGATAAGCAGCCTCTAAAATGGCCCTCAATGAGCCCCACCTACTGGTGTCACATGATCATGCAATCCACACCTCACCTCACCTCATGCCAGTCTTGAGTGTGTGCTGGATTCTAACAAGGCCCATTAGAAGCTAGTGACTGGCTTCTAGCAAATGGAATGAACCAGAAGAATGGATATCACTTCTGAGATCAGATTATGACTTGCATCTTGTTTGCTCCTTGCTTGTTCTCTCATCTGTTTTCTCAATCAGCTGCCATATTATGACTGACCTGTAGAAGTCTACCTGGCAAGGGATACAGGGAGGCCTCCAGTAAACAGCCAGTGAGGAACTGAGGACTTGAATACTTTCTGAAATTGAGGAATCAAGTTCAGTGATCCTCGAGGAACTCAATGCTGCCAATAAGCACACAAGTTTGGAATCAAATCATTCTCAGTGGAGCCTGTGATGACTGCAGCTCCAGTAACGGTTGATCACTTACAGCCTTATGACTATAAGAGGACCCATATAAGCAGCACCCAGATTCCCAACCACAGAAAAGGTGAAACAGTTAAATGTGTGTTTAAGATGTTAAATTTTGGGATAATTTATTATATAGCAATTCATAACTAATGGGCTCCATTAATTCCCTTGTGACCATTCTACTGCTGTAGAGTAAAATGGGCTTGTCCCAAAAGGATGAATATGAATGCTTTATAACCATTTGGGTCCATTTGACCTTGAATCTCCAAACTCTGTAATGCCTTCTTGCCAAGAACATCAGTGACATCTGGACAGAGAACTAGTGAGAACAGTGTTCTCATGTCTTCAGAAGGTGCCTTTTAGACTACTTGAACCTTCACAGTGTGAGAATTTCTTGCCTTGTAATTGCATAAGTCATATCTCACTGAGAGATGAGCAGAGTAGTGATGGAAAGGTCAAGTTCTAGGTCAAGGTAAAGTGAAATCAAACCCTGATCAACTGGGTGCTCTCCTTTCCACAGTAATCTACCTGATTATGGATACTGCTGTTGTCAGGGGTCATGCCTCACACCTCAGACAATGTCTTCTGCTGTCCATGATGTACCATAAAAATTGTCCCTGGTGTTCTGAAGTCTTGACCATACTACTTTCCATTGGCCCTGTATCTTGACCTTGTGTTTTTCTGACACCAGACTTTTAAGCTACTTTACTTTTCACTACTTTCCTTTCTGCTGGTTTTAATATTTTTTCTTCCAGCTCTATGTTGACTCCAACTACCACTGTCTTTTTTTTTTAAAGATAGTAAAATCCAGCAAAACATAACAGAACAAAGTCAATCAAAACAAAGCAGTAGAACTGGTACACAACTTCAAAGAAAGATACTATGAAAACAATAGTTACTATGGTATATCTTGCTATTTTCAGAATAGTTGACCATTCCAACAGGTATAGTAAAATCAAACCAAAACCAAAAACAAAACAAAACCAAAAAAACAAAAACAACAACAAAAAAAACCCCACAGTAAAACCAATAAAAACAGACTATAAAATAAGGCCAAAAAATTTAATCAGAATAAAGCAAAACAATGAGAACAATATTGGGCCTCGAAGACAAGACAGAAGAGAATCCCCCATTCTTGCTACATTGTGTACTGTCATCTTCCAAAGAGATGCTCAGGCTGCCAGCCCCAGGCCTGCAAACTGAATAAAACAATACTAGCATTTAGTTGTTTTATGTACCTTAGTTGCTATCAATTTAGCTAGACCTCCGAACCAGCAGGTTGCTTTATGGTGGGGGGCAATTTGTCCTTCATTCTTAACCCGGGTGCTGGTAGGCATGTGGGGCGGGGCACACGTTTCTCTTCCTGGAGTCCACACTGGTTGCAGAGGCCCCCGGAAGGCAGTCTAGTTGTCTTCTGGTTGGTGCCGCTCAGGCCCAGTGGGGCAGGATCCCGAGAGGCCCATCTCTTTCTCTTCATGGAGTCCACACTGGTTGCGCAGGCCCCTGGAAGGCAGACTAACTACCACTGTCTTAGTGGCACAGAAGGAAAAAGAGATTTTGCCTTGAGTTACTCTGGAAAAGAGTTTTTAAGGCTGATATCCTATTTCTTTCATTGTACCAACCATAGAAAATTCTTGGGAAACTTCTTACTGCAAATATTTTAGTTTGTTCTTGGCTCTGAAAACCTTCAAAAAGTGGTTTATGGGACAGCATCTTATTATAATGGCACAGCTACTCCTTTTTAACAAAATCATATGAATTTCTCTTTCATTCCTCACTTGATATAGTAGGAACTGAATTACATTTTATAATTTTGGGGGCTATTCTTCAGAGTAAATGATCATTATGGGTTGGGGATATAGCTTAGTGGGGCTGGGGATATTACTCAGTGGCCCAGCACTTGCCTGGCAAGCACAAAGTCCTGAGTTCATTTGCCAGTACAAAAAAAAAAAAAAAAAAAAAAAAAAAAGGTAAAGGATCAGTAAAATACCCCTTCTCTTTATGCCCTCAAATGACAATTACTTTATACCTTAAAACCTCCAGTACCTTCTCCAGTTGCTTGAAGCTAGTGACTGTACCTTGTACTGCATTGAGAAAGACTTTGAAAGAGGCTACCAGTGACTATTCCCCTGCCAGATTCTATATCCTACCCTGTGCCTTTCCTGTTTAAAGCCAGTGGCTGCTTCATGCAGCCTCCTCTTATTCTTTCAGGGCATGATTGTAGCAACTCTGTCCTGCTCTTGAGTTTCATCATTGATTTTCTTGTCCTTTGCAAGATCATTTTTATGAACCTATTATCAATCTCACATTGTCAAGTAGGGATTCTTTTCCTTGCCAGCTGTTGCCCCATTTCTTTGCACTGGTTGCAATAAAAATTCTGGAAAACAGTATCTATGTTCATTACCTTCAAGTTATTTCCCTCTGCTTTCTCTTAAACCTGCTTAATCAGAGTTGTTGTCAAATCCCTCCACGGAAATAGCTCTTGTCAAGTTTGTCTCTGATCTCCATGTTGTTATGGCTCATGGTTACTTATTAATCTTTATTCGCAGATGCTTATTCCCTGTTCTTTGATTCATTTTCCACACTTGGCTTCCAGTGTATGGCACCCTCCCCGTCTCTCCTTCTTAGTCTCATTTTTTAGTTCCTTCTCTTTTCTCTGACCTCTGAATGGTGGAGTATACCAGGGCTCAGTCCATAGTGCTCCTTTTTTGTCTGTGTTAACTTTCTTGGTGATCTTATCCAGTTTCATGGCTATACCTACGTTCCATATGACAGTAACTTCAGAACTTTTATGTCCTGTCCAGATTTTTCTTTTATGCTTCAGATTGTTTAGGCTACTGCTTATTTGCCATCTCTGCTTGAATGACTAATCATCTTCTCAAGGTGAAACTATCCAAAACTGAGTGCTTATCCCCTGATTCTTTTCAAACCTGTAACAGTTGTATCCTTTCCCTATCTTTGGTAGTATCTACTACAATGTTTTTAAGCCAAAAACCTTTCTTTTGGCCTCTTTTCTCTTATACTTTATGCTTAAAAAGAAAATGTTGTTGGTTTTATCTTTACCATCTATCCAGAATTGGGTCACTTTTATCATCCAGTCTCCTGCTATGCAGAGCTAACCAATGACCATCTCTTGCCTGTGGTGGTCTCCTAGATCTCCTAACCTTTACCTTTTCTTCTCTATGATCTAATTCCAACATAACCAGAATGGCCCTTTAAAAATATCATGTCACATCTTTCTTAAAACTTTTTGAAAGCTCGTCGTTATACATCCTTGCTCTTTTTTTTTTTTTTTTTTACCAAGGTTCGAACTCATTACCTCGCACTTAATGGGCAAGTGCTTGAGCCACTGAGCTAAATCCCCTGTCCCTACATCTTAGTTCTTAAGATGGCCTGCACAATCTGACTCCTCACATCACTTCTATGATCTTTGTTGTGGTACTTTACTCCTCCAACCTCTAGCTTTCTTATCTGGAAATGGAGAGTGCTGTAATTCTTTCCTCACAGGATTATTATAGAGATTAACTGAAATAATTCTGCAATTGTAAAACAGTATAGAATTCTATTTGATTAGTATTGTTACTAATTATGAAATTATATCATTAAATTCAGTACCCTTGGTTTGGAATTTGAGGCCATATATATATATATTTTTTTTTTTTTCTGAATCTTTTCCTGTGTTGCATTTCTCATGTTTCTCTACTGTCTCTTTCTAAGTTTTCTTGCTTTTAAAATTTGTAAAATGATGGCACACCATGCCCTTGCTCACAGGGTTGTTTGTTGGGAGGTTGTGTGTAACAATACTGCACATTGAATTTCTTGTATTGGTCAGCTTTCTTGTTGCTTGGATATAATACCTGCACCAGTGACTTATAGGAGAAAATGCTTTTGTTTTTGGCTCATGGTTGCAGAAGATTCAGTCCATAGCTAGCTGGCTTCAGAGCAGGAACATCATGGAAGAGGGGATGGCAGAGCAAAGTTATTTAGACAATGGCATCTGGAAGCAGAGCAGAGGAACATTACCAGAGGGGTCAGGGCCATGGAACAGATACAGATTTTAAGGTCATGCCTCCATGACTCACCCCAGACACACTCATAGGTGTGCTTTATTTATGCCATAGACAGATTTTAAACCAGTGAAATTGACAATTAAAATTAACTGTCATAGTCCTCTTCTGTAGAAGGGACTATGCAAACAGAATGTATGTCATTGTGTTTTCAGGTACTAAAAGGCATTTTTTTCCTTGTCTTTGTACTAATGACAAAGGACTTTTCCTTTAATTGTTTCACATGAGAATCTGGGGGGAAAACCCCAAAAAAAATTTATATTGCTTTGGCAACATTATAAAGGGAGTTAGGGCCCAAAGAAACTGTAAGTACTGCCCTTGAGCAGGCTGCAGGCAAAAGCACTTGATTCAATTATTTAGAAAACAGCAAGAACCCTTGCTCCCCCATCTTGTGAGACCACTTATCCTTGTCAACTCTGTTTGATTAATTAATGTTCCAGCAAAAAATAATGCCATTCATTGTGTAATCTTTTTGTTGCTTTAGGTTGATGGAACTTGTTTCTCTTGTTTAATTGAAATGCTTTCTGCACACAAAAAATAAGGTGAACTTATTAGATTCTTGGAGGGTATCCACTTAACTATAAGGTGAGAGCACAGGCATTTAAATACAAGTTATAATGAAAGGAAAAAAGGTGTCATTATTCAATCATCTTACAAAAAGTTGGTGAATGTGTAAGTGTGAGGAGATGGGTGGATCTGAGAGAGAAAAGATTCTGGCCAAGAGCTTTGTTCATGGGCCTTGAACCCCTCTAGTTGAGTACCCTGCATGACTTTTGGAGCTGGACTTCTGCAACTCTGTCTGTACAGGGCGGTTTGTATTGTTTGCTGCGGGTCTTAGGTAGAGGCAGGAAGAGGGAAGAGATCCTGGAGAGATGAGAAGCAAAATCAGTTATGTATGGGGAGAGCCCAGGCTAATTTCTAATTCATTCTCTTTTTATTATGAATAAAAAGCCAGGAAATGTGGATACATGTAATGTATGGTACAATGAAGACAAGTTGAAGTCCTCATCGACTATTTTATAGTACGGTTGATCTGTGCACTTTGTAAGTGAACAATTGTTATCATTCATATAACATTTGAATAGAAATTTAGCCTAGCACCTATTTTTGGGTCCCAGGACATCTGCAATCCTTGTATTCAGCTGTGTGATGTGGGAGATGTGTGGCTACCATAGGTTAGCTTCACCAGTGAACGGCATGTCCTTGGGTCTATGCTGAAATTCTCTGCATCTGAGATTCCTCTTCTATAAAACAAATGATATGGTAATGATAATAATACTTTGCAGGGTTATTGTAGGCATTAAATGTAACAATATATGTTCAATGAATTAGAATGGGGTTAGATCTTTTATTGCTTTGTGCTTTCCATACCATTAGGAGATGAAATGAGCATAGTAAGATCATGATAATATGGTTCCTTTCCCTTCAGGCATAGTAGGGAAGTAGGGAGATAGTATAAAAATAACACAAATAGTTAAATGTGCTATAAAGCAAAGTAGTTTAAAAAACAAGGGACAGAGATGACTTTTGACTAAGGAGAAAAGTGGATGTGCTAGAAAAGATGGAATGGGTACATGCAGTTAGTGGTGGGAAGGGGGAGTACTTACGAAGAGAGAGTCAGGTCAAGAGCTGGGGGCTGTGGCGCACAGGGCATGAGAGGTCACCTCAACATCATGGCCCTCCAGGAACAGACTGTGTGCAAGGTATTAGGAAAGAAGTCTGGAGTCTGAGATTGAATATTGGATGAGTAAGTTGAATTTATTCTTTAGAAAATATGGAGCCACTCCTTCACAGCTTATCTTTTCTTCACATTTTACTTTGATAATCACAAAGTCTTGTTTTGTGACTAGACCCTATGTAGTGAGGCAAAAGCTGCAGAGGATTAAGTGTTTTATTTGTACACTTTTTCTTTTATAATTTTTGGTTTTTATTAGTGGATGTTTGTAAGTACACAATGATTACATTCATTGTGGGGAATCGGTAGATGTATTATGAAAACAAGGTATATGTCATTGTGTTTCCAGGTACTAAAAGGCACTTTTTCCTTATCTTTGCACTAATGACAACATAATGATCACAACATAATACCTCTCAATTCTTTATTTTTTTCCTCCTCCACTCCCTCTTTAAATTTTAAACATTTGTTTATTTAAAAACTTTTTTATAAGCATCAGATTCATTTATTTATTTTGTAAGTCCTTATCAAGTTAATTATTATCAAAATATATTAACAGTCAGACTAACAGGCCAAAAAATGTATAAAGTACATAAAATAATTGTCCTAAATCAAGGTACACTTTTAGATACATTGTTCATGTTGGATCACAATAACTTTTTTTGTCTTTTTTTCCCCCTATTGACTGTCTATTATTTTGCACTTTATATTTTGGGTTTCTCATAAAAGAAATCATACAATATTTAAACTTGCGTGTCTGGTTTATTTCATTATGGTCTCAAAGTGCATCCATCTTCCTACAAATGACTCAAGTTTATCCTTCTTTATGGCAGACTAATACTCTATTATGTATAAACACTCCATTTTATTTATCTGTCTTTTGTTGTTGGATATATAGGCTGCTTCCAAGATTTAGCTATCATGAATTGTGCTGTTTATACATGGGTATGCATGCATCACTGTGGTATGATGTCTTTGACTCTTTTGGGAAGATTCCTAGATGGGAAATAGCTGGGGCAAATGGAATTTTTATTTTTAGTTTTTTGAGAAATTTCCGTGGTGGTTTTACCAGTTTACATTCCTGCCAACAATAAAGAAGAGTTCTCCACCCCACCACCCCTGAAGCCTTGCCAGCATTTGTTATTGGTTCCTTTCTTGATAATAACCATTCTTTCTGGAATGAGATGGAATCTCATTGTTGTTTTAATTTTCACTTTTTGAATGGTCAGTGATGTTGAACATTTTTTTCATGTATTCATTGACTGTTTGTATTTCTTCATCTTAGAAGTGTCCATTCATTTTAGATGCCCATTTTTTGATTGAATCTTTAAATTTGGGGGGGCAGTCTAGTTTTTTCAAGTTTTTTA
Source organism: Dasyprocta punctata (assembly GCA_004363535.1). Lineage (NCBI taxonomy): Eukaryota > Metazoa > Chordata > Mammalia > Rodentia > Dasyproctidae > Dasyprocta > Dasyprocta punctata. The sequence continues at coordinate 83,069 of RJWM01006326.1, forward strand.
TATTTTCTAGATATTAGTCCTTTTATCTGAGGAGTACCTGGTAAAATTATTTTTACCATTCTGTGTGTCTCTTCACTCTGTTGGTTGTTTCCTTTGCTGTGCAGCAGCATTTCAATTTGATGCGATCCCATTTGTTGATTTTTGGTATTACCTCTTATGCAATTAGGGTTCTACTCAGAACGTCTTTGCCTGTCCCTATGTCTTCAAGAGGTTTACCTATTTTGTCTTCCAGTAGAGTAAGTGCTCCTGTTTTAATATTTAGATCTTTTATCCATTTTGAGTTTAGTTTAATGCATGGTGAGAGATATGGGTTTAGGTTTAATAATTGGCAGGTGGGTAGCCAGTTTCCCCAGTACTACTTGTTGAAGAGGGTATCTTTCCTCCTGTGAAAGTATTTGGCCCCTTTGTCAAAGATTAGGTAGCTGGGTATGCTTGGATTTGTTTCTGCATCTTTTACTCTGTTCCATTGATCCATTGTAATATAACTTGAAGTCTGGGATTGTGGTGTCTTCTGCCTTACTCTTGTTGCCAGAATTGCTTTTGCTATTCTAGGTCTCTTCTGGTTCCATATGAATTTTAGTAATTCTTTTTTTAGTTTTGTGAGGAATGCTATTTGAATATTGATTAGTACTGCATTAAATTAGTATAACAGTTTTGGAAGTATGGCCATTTGGACTGTATTGGTTCTGCTTATCCAGGAACAGGGAGTATCTTTCCATTTTCTGTCTTCTTTGATCTCCTTTTTCAGTGTACCATAGTTTTCCTTGTAGAATTCTTTCACTTCCTTGGTTGAGTTAATTCCTAAATATTTCATTTTTCTTGATTCTATTGTGGAAGGTATCATTTCTCTAATTTATCTCTCAGTGGGATTATTATTGGTGTACAGGAGTGATATTCAGTTTTGAATGTTGACTTTGTATCTTGTGGTGCTACTGAATTTGGTTATTAATTCTAGAAGTCTTTTGGTGGAATTTTTGGGGTCTTCTATGTTGAGTATCATGTCATCTGTGAATAATGATAATTTAAATTCTTCCTTTCCTATCTTTATTCCTTTTATTTCTTTCTCTTGTCTAATCACTCTGGCTAGTTTCCAGGACTATGTTGAATAGGAGTGGGATAGTGGACATCCTTGTATTGTTCCTGATTTGTCCTTTAGCTTAAATTTCTCAGGGTGTCTCTTTCCATCCTGACCCTGGCTCCCTGACCAGGGCTGTCTACCATGATAGCCTCTCACTCAGTCACTGTGGGAATGTAACATTGGGAACTCTGAATTGAAGCCATCTTGCAGCTGCTTTAAGTCTCGGATTTAAACAATCAACCCTTTACCAGAATGGTATCTGACCAATGGTATCATTACCAGAATGGTATCTTTCCCTGGTCAAAATACAAGGGAGGAAATGATATATGAGACATGTTGCCAAAAGAGAATTAGCTGAATTTGTTAACTAGCAGATTTGAGACAATCTGAGGCAAGAAATATGTTTGCTTTGAGACAACTAGAGAACTTGGGTGCCGGAGAAGATGGATAGGCTAGTGGTCTGTGGTTCTAAATGACTAATTATTTCTGATTAGTGGTATAAAAGTGTGGGAAGAAAACTGGGTGAAACAGGAAATTACCAAAGGCCCCAGTGATGGTTCCTATACCTGTAATTCTGAATAGGTGACAGAGTGATACAGAATTTATGCCACTGAGGTACTCTGAGAGATAAATCCTGAACTCTTCATCTTCCTGTCTCATGTCCATAATGGGAATCATGGTCTGACCCTGTTTGAGCTTCTCTAATCTCTGCAGATACTGTCTGAAGACTGAGACTTTGCCCAAACTTCAGTCCACTGTGAGGGAGCCAGCTCTTATAAGCAGCGGGAAGATGCTTCTCTGGGTATCTGCTATAATGGCATCTCCAGACTCCTGGCCACTGGTCCTGCTACCAACACCAGGGGCAGGCACATGTACCAATCAGAAGTTAGCATGTAAAACACAAAGAAGGATTTTTTTATTTTTATTTTTCGTGTTTTACTTTTCTTTTGGTTCCACTTTTGATCTTTATTTAACCCTTAAACACACAGTTCTTAAATGTCCACTGTGTGC